>CM055895.1:21555170-21741961 GCA_029582155.1 Panopea generosa
CACTTGCGCACGCATAGATGTTTGTATCAATACTATTAAGTACAATGTACGCACACACACACACACACACACACACACACACACACACACACACACACACACACACACACACACACACACACACACACAGAGAGAGAGAGAGAGAGAGAGAGAGAGAACAATTGACAATATTGAATGTTCAGAAGCAAAACCGCCAATGTGGAGAATATATCTGGTTAAGAAAAAGATGGACCCAACCCCGCTGTTTCCCGTTTCGCTGTATACAGTGAGACAAGCCTCCGCCCAAGCCATTGTCATACTTATATGACAGGTTAGAAGTACAGGTGTATCTTTCATTTGAATGTAAAATTATTCTCCATTTTCGAGAAAGCATTTAACCATTTTTAACTGATTAAGCCGCCACTGTGGAATTGTTCTGTTTATAAAATATTTCTTACCGTTTAAATACTAACAATATCTCGGCGGATAAGCAATAAAGTGTTTGAGAAATTTCCGCTACCGGACAAGATTGGTTCGGGCAATAAATGATCATATCTTCGCTACCTGACAAAGTTGGTTGGGGTTATCAATGATCAAATCTCTGCTACTTGACATGGATTGGTTTGGGCAATCAATGACCATATCTCTGCAACCTGACAAAGATTGATTTGGACAATCAATGAACATATCTCCACTAACTGACAAGGATTGGTTTTGGGCAATCAATGATCATATCTCCGCTACCTGACAAGGATTGGTTTGGGCAATCAATTATCTTATATTCGCAACCTGACAAGGCTTGGTTCGGGCAATCAATGATCATATCTCTGCTACCTGGCAAGGATTGGTTCGGGCAATCAATGATCATATCTCCGTTACCTGACAAGGATTTGTTCGGTCAATCAATGATCATATCACTGCTGCCTGATAAGGATTTGTTTGGGCAATCAATGATCATATTTTCATTACCTGAAAAGATTGGTTTGTGCAATCAATGATTATATCTCCGCTACCTGACAAGGACTGGTTTCGTTAATCAATGATCATATCTCCGCTACCTGACAAGGATTGGTTCGGGCAATCAATGATCATATCTCCTCTACCTAACAATAATTTGTTTGGGCAATCAATTATCATATATCCGCTACATGTCAAGGATTGTTTCCTGCAATCAATTATTATATATCCGCTACCTAACAAGCATTGTTTCAGGCAATTAATGATCATATCTCCGCTACCTGAAAAGGTTGATTCTGGCAATCAATGATCATATATCCGCTACCTGACAAGTATTTATTGTGGTAATCAATTATCATATCTCTGCTACCTGACAAAGATTGATTTTGGCAATCAATGATCATATCTCCGCTACCTAACAAGGATTGGTATTGGTAATCAATGATTATATCTCTGCTACCTGACAAGGATTGGTTCGAGTAATCAATGATCATATCTACACTACCTGACAAGGAATGTTTTGGGCAATCAATGATCATATCTCTGCTACCTAACAAGGATTGGTTTGGGCAAGCAATGATCACATCTCCGCTACCTTAGAAGGATTGTTTTGGGCAATCAATGATCATATCTCTGCTACCTTACAAGGATTGGTTCGGGCAATCAATGATCATATCTCCGTTACCTGACAAGGATTGGTTCGGGCAATCAATGATCTTATCTCCGCTACCTGACAAGGATTGGTAACGGTAATCAATGATCATATCTTTGCTACATGACAAGGATTGGTTTGAGCAATTAATTATCATATCTCCGCTACCTGACAAGGATTGGTTCAGGCAATCAATGGTCATATCTCTGCTACATGACAAGGATTGGTTTGGTTAAGCAATGATCATATCTCCACTACCTGACAGGGATTGATTTTGGCAATCAATGATCATATTTCCGCTACCTGACAAGGATTGGTTTGGGTAATCAATGATTATATCTCCGCTACCTAACAAGGATTTGTTCGGGCAATCAATGATCATATCTCCACAACCTGACAAGGATTGGTTTTGGGCAATCAATGATCATATCTCCGCTACCTGACAAGGATTGGTTTGGGCAATCAATGATCTTATATTTGCAACCTGACAAAGATTGGTTCGGGCAATCAATGATCATATCTCCACTACCTGATAAGACTTGGTTCAGGCAATCAATGATCATATCTCCGCTACCGGACAAGGATTGGTTTGGGTTATCAATGATTATATCTCCGCTACCTGACAAGGATTGGTTTGGGTAATCAATGATCATATCTCCGTTACCGGACCAGGACTGGTTTGAGCAATCAACGATTATATCTTCGCTACTTGGTAAGGTTTTGTTCGGGCAATCAATGATCATATCTCCGCTACCTGAGAAGGATTGTTTAAAGCAATCAATGATCATATCTCCGCTACCTGACAAGGTTGATTCGGGCAATCAATGATCATATCTCCGCTGCCGGACAAGGATTGTTTTGGGCAATCAATGATCATATCGCTGCTATCTGACAAAGTTGGTTCGGACAATCAATGATCATATCTTCGCTACTTGACAAGGATTGATTTGGGCAATTAATAAAATATCTCCACTACCTTACAAGGATTAGTTATGACAATCAATGATCATATCTCCGATACCTGACAAAGATTGGTTTGAAAAATCAATGATCATATCTCCGCTACCTGACAAGGATTGGTTTGGGCAATCAATGATCATATCTCCACTATCTGACAAGTATTGGTTCAGGCAATCAATGAGCATATCTCTGCTACCTGATAAGGATTGGTTCGGGCAATCAACGATCATATCTCCGCCACCTGATAAGAATGATCTCGGGCAATCAATGATCATATCTCCACTACCTGAGACGGATTGGTTCGGGCAATCAATGATCATATCTCCGTTACCTCACAATATTGGTTCGGGCAATCAATGATTATATCTCCGCTACCGGACAAGGATTGGTTTGGGTAATCAATGATCATATCTCCGCTACCGGACAAGGATTGGTTCGGGCAATCATAGTCATATCTCCGTAACCGGAGAAGGATTGGTTTGAGCAATCAATGATCATATCTCCACTGTCTGACAAGTATTGGTTCAGGCAATCAATGCTCATATCTCCGCTATCTGATAAGGATTGGTTTGGACAATTAACGATCATATCTCTGCCTCCTGATAAGAATTAACTCTGGCAATCAATGATCATATCTCCGCAACCTGACAAGGATTGGTTTGGGTAATCAATGATCATATCTCCGCTACCTGACAAGGATGATTCGCGCAATCAATGATCATATCTCCGCTGCCGGACGAGGATTGGTTTGGGCAATCACTGATCATATCTCCGCTATCTGACAAAGTTGATTCGGACAATCAACGATCATATCTCCGCTACATGACAAGGTTGGTTCGGGCAATCAATGATCATATCTCCGCTACTTGACAAGGATTTATTTGGGCAATCAATAACATATCTTCGTTACCTGACAGGGATTGGTTTGGACAATCAATGATCATAGATCCGCTACCGAACAAGGATTGGTTTGGGCAATCAATGTTTATAGATCCGCTACCGAACAAGGATTGGTTTGGGCAATCAATGATCATATCTCCGCTACCTGACAAGGATTGGTTTGTGGTCTGGGCTATCAATGAGCATATCTCCGCTACATGGCAATGATTTGTAAAGGTAATCAATGATCATATCTCCTCTACCTGAATAGGATTGGTTTGGGAAATCAATGATCATATCTCCGCTACTTGACAAGCATTAGTTCGGCAATCAATGATCATATATCCGCTACGTGATAAGGATTTGTTTTGACAATCAATGATCATATCTCCGCTACCTGACAAGGATTGGTTTGGGCAATCAATGATTATATCTCCACTACCTGATAAGGATTGGTTCGGGCAATCAACGATCATATCTCTGCCACATGATAAGAATTAGCTCGGGCAATCAATGCTCATATCTAGGCTACCTGATAACTATTGGTTCGACCAATCAGGGACCATATCTCCACTACCTGAGAAGGACTGGTTCGGGCAATCAATGATCAAATCTCCGTTACCTCACAAGATTGGTTTGGGTAATCAATGATCATATCTCCACTACTTGACATGATTGTTTCGGACAATCAGTGACAATATCTCCGCTACCTGACAATGTTGGTTTGGGCAATTAATGATCATATCTCCAATACCTTACAAGGTTTATTCCAGGCAATCAGTGATCGTATCTCCGCTACCGGGTAAGGATTGGTTTGGGCAATCAATGATCATTTCTCCGCAACCTGACAAGGATTGGTTTGGGCAATCAATTATAATATTTCTGCTACCTGACAAGGATTGGTTTGAGCAATCAATGATCATATCTCCGCTTCCTAAAAAAGATTGGTTCTGGCAATCAATGATTATCTCCAATACATGACAAGGATTGGTTCGGGCAATCAATGATCATATATCCGCTACCTGATAAGGATTGGTTAGTGCAATCAATAATCATATCCCCACTACCGGACAAGGATTGGTTTGTGCAATCAATGATTATATATCCACTACCGTACAGGGATTGGTTTTGGCAATCAATGATTATATCTCCGCTACCTGACAAGGATTGGTTCAGGCAATCAATGATCATATCTCCGCTAATGGTTATTTCACAAATTTCCAAGACTTGGGCTCGTCTGAATTCCCTTGATAGCATTAAATTATCTAAAACCATGCCATTAAATTTTAAATCGTTATCGTAAAAGTCAAATATGTTGTTTTATTGGATTTTTTTTCTTCCAACATTTCTCACAGATATCACCTAGCAAAGAATCCAATATCAGTGTGAATGTATTTCATGTAGTATCGATATTTAAGAGAAATGTCGACAAATTTACCAAACAAAGTTTGTTATGAATCATATTTTCAAATCTGAAATTAATATCCATAAATATGTCAGCAGTATCGCAAACAATGCTATCTTATTTCTATGCACGAACGACCACGCTATCGTTTATTTTCATCAATATTGTTTTAAATTGGGAATTTGGATTTTTATAGGGCAACCTGTGTATCCAGTAACATCGTTAGTGTTTGCATTTTTCAGCTGATTAAAAATTCGTTTTGCTGGAGGAGGAGTGGATTTTAATAAAAGTTATATCTCGAATTCTGCACAAAAACTCTTAAAACAAGCTGTGCTACAAAAACATGTAATATACTTTCAGTATGACGTTTTCTAAATTATACTGGTATTATTCTGCTCTCATTTGCAAATACAATTTTCTGCAAAGTCATAAGTACATCCGCTTACAGGATCATTTGGCTATTTTGTTATATTTTTTATATTCCATCCTGCCAAACACGCGACCAAAGCACAAATTGTGTTTGTGCTCTTACAAGCGGAATATTAACATAAACGTTGGGCGACATCATTCCATGCACATGGTGCTGCTAAGACTGCACACTGAACCAAGGTTCTCCACAGGAAGGAATGCAAGCGCTGGGGTATGAGCGCGTAAACACCTTCAACACATTTTCAAGCGCTGTGTAAGGCACTCATTGAAATATATTTCACTGGTTAAACTTGTATTAATCAGTTTATGTTATCATATTTAGTATGATGCATTTCAGGCATTAAAATGAGCAAATATATGAAAAGAAAAATAATGATTTAGAGGAAAGTAAACTTTTGCAAAATTTTGTTAAAGAATTCATGTGCTAGGAGAATACCATTTCTGATAGTCAAGTGCTGGGGTGCTCCTGTGCTTAAATGGCCTGTGAAGAAGCCGCTTGTGAACTTATCTATTCATGAATGTGTATATTTAATTATTCACATGACATGATTACTAAGCTGTTATAGTGAATGCATATTGGCATTGATATTGGGTTATAGTTTATACTAATTTATTTTAACTCGATTGCGATGAAAGCTCAGAGCTAATATGAACCGCTCTCGAGTCCGCTTCCTGGGTAGAACCAATACTGAATGTTGTTTAAAGAGAGGCATCGGGTCGAGCTGGGGATCGAACCCGCAACTTCTGCATGAGCGACCGACACTCTATCAATTAGACTACCGCGGTCCCGCTTATCATGTCAGTATTGGGTTAACGCCTGGGTCAATATAACTTGATCAATATGAGATTACTTAATGACAATTTAAGTAGTAAACTGGTTCTTCTAACCGGGTCCATTTTCAATTATTTTACCCATGTAAATTAAATAAAAAAAAGGAGGCTAGATAAGTAGTTTTGTGCTTTATTTTTGATTGTATATAAGACATTAAAACTGAGTTCTAGGCGTGTAACACAACATGGTATTTATATTAAGTTTCAGTTCATTTGAACGTTTGCAGTCTGAATAAATATTGTCAACCTTAACATTACAATGCCTTCTTTTTCCCCAAGTTGATTTAATGACTTTAATCGACTTTTGATTTCAAACGACCGGAAGTAGTCGTATTAACCCAGTTCCGATTCCTGTTTTTCGTTTTGGCCGAGTTCAGTTTGTATTGACCGAGATCACGTCATATAATGGTTTATGTTGCTTTGTACAGAAGTTATTTACCTGGAGGCCATGTTTCAACAACATGCTCCATTTGTTTGTTTAAAAATTAACAAAATAGGTCCATTCTTCTGAAATATCGCATTGGTATCATTTAATTTTTAACATAAATCAGTGACATGTAGCCTAACATGCCGCAGAAGGTAATTATATGCCACGATGTGCATACAGTACTTTATTATTAAATCGCTACAGGCATCAAAATATTGAAGAGCAAACTTTGCAGTGCTCGCAATGAAAAATGGTAAACAAACAGTGTGTTGTTTAGAGCATGGTACTATTCGAAACACGCACGCCTTTGTTGACAAATATAATTGGACCGCTTTTTGTGGAAAATTGCCAGTTTTGTTTGTTGTACTGGAAATCTCTCCCTTCGCCTTTTCTATAGTAAGCCTGATTGTTGTGTTGCCTTAGGAAACGGCCAGCATACCGCATGTTGTAAAACATTGCCAGATTCGTTTCTGGTAGTGAAAATCGCTATCCTATTGTCTTTCATAGTCAGTATGTTGTAGTTATCCGGGGAAAAGGCTAATAAAGCACGTATTGTTGAAAACTGGCAGTTTTGTTCGTTGTGGTGGATATCGTTGTCTTCTCTACTGTCAATTGTCAACTCGTTGTAGTTTACTGGAAAACGGTTAGTAGAAAAATATTAGTTTTGTTTGTATTCATTGAAATCGCATGTCATGGGAAATTGGTAGTTTTATTTGTTGTAGTCGTAATTAGTCTCCTTTTTGTCTTTCATCGTCAGCCTCTTTTGGTTATCTGGAAACACGGCTAGTAGACCGCATGTTGTGAGAATCTGTTGTAGTAGCAATGGCTCTCATTTTGTTTTTCATCGCCAGCCTCTTTTAGTTACCAAGTGAATCGGCTAGTTTAGTTACCCAGAAAACAAAAGAAGTCGGTTATGTTAGCAAAATAGCAGAATGTTTTTATTCTGCCAGCAAAATAGCAGAACAGCAAAATAAAAAAATCATTCTGCCAGCAGAATAAAATAGGGCAGAATGAACATTTCCATTCTATCATCAGAAAAACAGAACAGCAGAATGATTTTTTTCATTCTGCCAGCAAAATAGCAGAACAGCAAAATAAACCAAATCATTCTGCCAGCCAAATAACAGAATAGAGCAGAATCGACATTTTCCATTCTGCAAGCAAAACAGCAGAATAACAGAATGAAAATGTTTGTTTGTTATTTTTATTAAGACAGTTACATGCATGAATATGCTGGAACGCTTAAGATTAACCATCTTCATCCACCAATAAAACTAGATATGCCATATATAACCTGAAATGTGTTGACAATGGCATTAAAACCCATTCAAAAAACTTTTTTAGTTTAAACTACCTTTATTTCTAATCTTTACAATATATTGTAGTAGTAGTGGTAGTGTAAGTGGCAGTGGCAGTAGCAGTAGCAATAGCAGCAGCAGCAGCAGCAGCAGCAGCAGCAGCAGCAGTAGTAGTAGTAGTAGTAGTAATATAGTAGTAGTAGTAGTAGTAGTAGTAGCAGTAGTAGCAGTAGTAGCAGTAGTAGTAGTAGTAGTAGTAGTAGTAGTAGTAGTAGTAGTAGTAGTAGTAGAAGTAGTAGTAGTAGTAGTGTAATAATGTAAGTAGTAGTGGTAGTGGTAGTGTAAGTTGCAGTGGCAGTGGCAGTAGCAGATGTACCAGCAGCAGCAGCAGCAGCAGCAGTAGCAGTAGCAGCAGTAGTAGTGGTAGTAGTAGTAGTAGTAGTAGTAGTAGTAGTAGAGACATACCCATGTATCACACTTTGCTTGTTTATAACAGCACAATACGGTATCTACATCAAGTTATGTATCACAAGTATAGCTATCATACGGTAACACAGTATGCTAGATATAACAATGTAATATAATATTCTAGTTATATCCCGGCAGTACAGATAATGAGACATAACCGTGTATCACACTTTGCTTGTTTATAACAGTACAATACGGTATCTACATCTAGTTATGTATCACAAGTATAGCTATCATACGGTAACACAGTATGCTAGATATAGCGATGTAATATATTCTTGTAATATTCTTGTTATATCCTGGCAGCACAATTAATGAAACATAATCATGTATCCCACTTTGCTTGTTTATATAATGCAAAACGGTATCTACATCTAGTTATGTATCACAAATATAGCTATCATACGGTAACACTGTGTCCTAGATATAGCAATGTAATATAATAGTCTTGATATATCCTGACAGTACAGTTAATGAGTCATAATCATGTATCACACTTTGCTTTTTTATATAATGCAATACGGTATCTACATCTAGTTATGTATCACAAGTATAGCTATCATACGGTAACACAGTGTCCTAGATATAGCAGTGTAATACAGTGTACTAGACATTGCAATATAATACAATGCGCTAGATATAGCAATGTTATACAGTGTACTAGACATTGCAATATAATACAGTGTACTAGACATTACAATGTAATACAGTGTACAAGACATTGTAATATAATACAATGTGCTAGATATAGCAATATAATACAGTGTACTACACATTACAATATAATACAGTGTACTAGACATTACAATGTAATACAGTGTACAAGACATTGTAATATAATACAATGTGCTAGATATAGCAATATAATACAGTGTACTAGACATTGCAATATAATACAGTGTACTAGACATTACAATGTAATACAGTGTACAAGACATTGTAATATAATACAATGTGCTAGATATAGCAATATAATACAGTGTACTAGACATTGCAATATAATACAGTGTACTAGACATTACAATGTAATACAGTGTACAAGACATTGTAATATAATGCAATGTGCTAGATATAGCAATATAATACAGTGTACTAGACATTACAATATAATACAGTGTACTAGACATAACAATGTAATACAGTGTACTAGACATTGCAATGTAATACAATGTGCTAGATATAGCAATGTAATACAGTGTACTAGACATTGCAATATAATACAGTGTACTAGACATTACAATGTAATACAGTGTACTAGACATTACAATGTAGTGCAATGCGCTAAATATAGTAATGTAACGCAGTATGCGACAATAATGATGCAACACGTTTTGCTAGATATACACATGTATCACGGTATGCAAGATATAGCAATGTTACACAATATATTAGATATAGACATATAAGAAAGTTTGCTAGATATAGCAATGTTATACAGTGTACTAGACATTGCAATGTAATACAGTGTACTAGATATATTACATAATACAGTGTGCAAGATATAGTCATGTAAAAAAGTGTGCTAGATTTAACAATGTAACACAAAGTAACAAATATAATACAATGTGCTAAATATAGTCACGTAACACAGTGTGCTATAAATATCATTGTGACACAGTATGCTACAATAGCAAAGTAACACGGTCTGCTACATATAGCAATGTAACACAGTGTGCTGATATACTAATGTAACACAGTATCCTGCAACAGCAATGTAGCACGGTGTGCTGGATATATCCATATAACACGTTGTGCCAGATATACCAGTGACTTAATTACTTGTTTATAAGTCTCTTGTAACACGGTGTGTTAGATATAGCAATGTAACACAGTGTGTTTGTACAGCTTATGTTTTGTCAAATGCTCTCGTGTTTAATATTTGTTAAATATAGCACCCGTACACAACTATACATCACATCGAGTCGTACACTTTATTTGATTTTACGTCGCGTCTTTTAAAGACAATATTGTAATAGCAAATGAAACGTTTCTCGTGAAAAAAACTCTAAGCCTTTTATTTCCGCTGATAAAATAATGAACAAAAACGTTAGAGTAATGAGTCAGCGAAATACGTCAGGCCAAATGTTTTAAAATGTGAATTCGCGGTGAAACGATGAAAACATCACATTTTCATTTTCCTGGAACGGATTGCGTATGTGTACAAATTTCGTTTGTAATTTAAGCTGGCGATAATATGACCAAAAAATGTGTAAAATGATTCACGGACGTGAATCTTGGTAATCATTGTTAGTTTGAACGTAAATTCGTTGCAAAAAAATGAGAATTTTCCTTTTCGTGAAGTGAGATAAAAGTTCCCCTTTAACTTCCGGGCATTGATTGTTTATAAAACACACATTTTAAGCTTTCCGGTACATTCATACATGTAACTGAACGGAAATAAATGATAAAAAACAAACTTCATTTTTCCAATGTTTATTCTGCTATTCTGTTGTTCTGCTGGCAAAATAAAAATTGTTATTATTTTTTTTTTTTTTTGTAAATTGCTATTCTGTTTAAGACACTGTGAACAAAAAGACATAGAGCGTGATTTGCCTAAGTTTTAAGAACTTGCATGTAAGCGGACTAAAATAAATGATAAAAATAGCTTTCATTTTTTCATTCATTTTCTTTCATTTTTTTCATGAGCAGTCGGGCAAAATGAAACCTTTTTCGTAAATAACTTATAAGTGGATCATTTCCGCTGATGAAGTAATGAACACAAAAGGTAGATAAAGTATTTTGTTAGCGAAATACCCAGGTCAACTGTTTTAAAATGCGAATCCACGGTGAAACGATGAAAAACTCACATTTTTAGTTTGCTGGAACGGGTTGTGCACGTGAACAAATTTCGTTTGTAATTCAAGCTGAAAACATTATGATTTTTATGTAAAATAGTACATGAACGTGCCCGGTTAATAAATATTAGTTTTAACGTTAATTTGGTGAAAAAAATGAATGTTACCTTTTGGTGAAAAGTTTTCTCTTAACCTTCCGGGTAGTGATTGTTTGTAAAAAAACAAAAAAAAAAAAACATTTATCAAGCTTTCCGGTATGCTAATGCAAGTAAGCGGACTAAAATATAAGACAAAAATCAACTTTCATTTTTTTTGCTTTTCTGCTATCCTGCTTGCAGAATTAAAAAAATAATCCTGCTGTTCTGCTGGAAAAATGAAAAAAATGTGTAAATTGCTATTCTGCTTCAGACACGATGAACACAAAAGTGTTAAATTGTGCAGAGATATGAATTCAGCTAATCATTGTTTGAACGTAAATTCGGTGAAATCTGGAGAATGTTCACTTTGGCGAAATGAGAATAATTTCCCTTTTAACTTCCGGATTATGATAGTTTGTAAAGAAACATTTCTTAAGCCTTTCAGTATGTTCATGTATGAAACTTCTAAAATAAATGACAACAAACAATCTTCATTTTTTCCAATTTGCATTCTGTTGTTCTGTTGTTCTGCAGGCAGAATGGAAAAAAATCTTTCTGCTGTTCTGTTCTTCTGCTAACTTTACCCAGCCAGACAAAAGGTATGTTGTATAAAATTGGTAATTTTATTTATTGTAGCGGAAATGGCTGTCCTATTGACTTTCATCGCCAGCCTCATTTAGTTACCTGGGAAAACGGCCATTGGTTATAAGAAAATTGATAGTTTTGTTTGTTATAGTCGATATAGTTCCTTTAATGTCTTTCATTGCCAGCCTGTTATCATTACTTAGCGAAACGGCCAGTATATTGCACGTTGGTGAACATTGGCATTTGTGTTTGTTGTAGTAGATATTGCTCTCTGGCTTACATTGCCAGTCTGTTATCATTACTTAGTGAAACAACCAGTAGATCGCACGTTAGTGAACATTGGCATTTGTGTTTGTTGTAGTAGATATTGCTCTCTGGCTTACATTGCCAGTCTGTTATCATTACTTAGTGAAACAACCAGTATATCGCATGTTGGTGAACATTGGCATTTGTGTTTGTTGTAGTGGATATCGCTGTCTGGCTTACATTGTCAGCCCGTTATCTTTACTTAGTGTAACGACCAGTAGATCACACATTAGTGAACATTGGCAGTTGTGTTTGTTGTAGTAGATATTGCTCTCTGGCTTACATTGCCAGTCTGTTATCATTACTTAGTGAAACAACCAGTATATCGCATGTTGGTGAACATTGGCATTTGTGTTTGTTGTAGTGGATATCGCTCTCTGGCTTACATTGCCAGCCTGTTATCATTTCTTAGTTAAACGACCACCAGTATATCGCATGTTGGTGAACATTGGCAGCTGTGTTTGTTGTAGTGGATGTCTGTCTCTGGATTACATTGCCAGCCTGTTATCATTACTTAGCGAAACGACCAGTAGATTGCATGTTGGTGAACACTGGCAGTTGTGTTTGTTGTAGTGGATATCGCTCTCTGGCTAACATTGCCAGCCTGTTATCATTTCTTAGTTAAACGACAAGTAGATCGCATGTTGGTGAACATTAGCAGCTGTGTTTGTTGTAGTGGATATCGCTCCCTGGCTTACATTGCCAGTCCGTAATCATTACTTAGTGAAACGATCAGTAGAACGCATGTTGGTGAACATTGGCAGTTGTGTTTGTTGTAGTGGATATCGCTCTCTGGCTTACATTGTCAGCCTGTTATCATTACTTAGTGAAACGACCAGAAGATCGCATGTTGGTGAACACTGGCAGTTGTGTTTGTTGTAGTGGATATCGCTCTCTGGCTTACATTGCCAACCTGTTATCATTACTTAGCGGAACGACCAGTATATCGCATGTTGGTGAACATTGGCTGTTGTGTTTGTTGTAGTGGATATCGCTCTCTGGCTTACATTGCCAGCCTGTTTTCATTACTTAGCGAAACGACCAGTATATCGCACGTTGGTGAACATTGGCAATTGTGTTTGTTGTAGTGTTTATCGTTGCCAACCTGTTATCATATTTAGCGAAACGACCAGTAGATCGCATGTTGGTGAACATTGGCTGTTGTGTTTGTTGTAGTGGATTACGCTCTCTGGCTTACATTGCCAGCATGTTATCATTTCTTAGTGCAACGACCAGTAGATCGCATGTTGGTGAACATTTGCAGTTCTGTTTGTTGTAGTGGATATCGCTCTCTGGCTTACATTGCCAGTCTGTTATCATTACTTAGTGAAACGACCAGTAGATCGCATGTTGCTAAACATTGGCATTTGTGTTTGTTGTAGTGGATATCGCTCTCTGGTTTACATTGCCAGCCTGTTATCATTACTTAGCGAAACGACCAGTAGATCGCACGTTGGTGAACATTGGTAATTGTGTTTGTTGTAGTGGATATCGTTGCCAACCTGTTATCATACTTAGCCAAACGACCAGTAGATCGCATGTTGGTGAACATTGGCAGTTGTGTTTGTTGTAGTGGATATCGCTCTCTTGATTATATTGCCAGCCTGTTATCATTATTTAGCGAAACGACCAATAGGTCGCACGTTGGTGAACATTGGCATTTGTGTTTGTTTTAGTGGATATCGTTCTCTGGATTACATTGCCAGCCTGTTATCATTACTTAGCGAAACGACCAGTAGATCGCATGTTGGTGAACATTGGCAGCTCTGTTTGTTGTAGTGGATATCGCTTTCTGGCTTACATTGCCAGCCTGTTATCATTACTTAGCGGAACGACCAGTAGATCGCATGTTGGTGAACATTGGCAGTTGTGTTTGTTGTAGTGGATATCGCTCTCTGGTTTACATTGCCAGCCTGTTTTCATTACTTAGCGAAACGACCAGTAGATACATGTTGGTGACCATTGGCAGCTGTGTTTGTTGTAGTGGATATCGCTCTCTGGCTTACATTGCCAGCCTTTTATCATTACTTAGCGAAACGACAAGTATATCGCATGTTGTTGAACATTGGCAGCTCTGTTTGCTGTAGTGGATATCGCTCTCTGGCTTACATTGCCAGCCTGTCATCATTACTCAGTGAAACGACCAGCAGATCGCATGTTGGTGAACATTGGCTAATGTGTTTGTTGTAGTGGATATCGCTCTCTGGCTTACATTTCCAGTCTGTTATCATTACTTAGCGAAACGACCAGTATATCGCATGTTGGTGAACATTGGCAATTGTGTTTGTTGTAGTGGATATCGCTCTCTGGCTTACATTTCCAGCCTGTTATCATTACTTAGCGAAACGACCAGTAGATCGCATGTTGGTGAACATTGGCTAATTTTTTTGTTGTAGTGGATATCGCACTCTGGCTTACATTTCCAGCCTGTTATCATTTCTTAGTTAAACGACAAGTAGATCGCATGTTGGTGAACATTAGCAGCTGTGTTTGTTGTAGTGGATATCGCTCCCTGGCTTACATTGCCAGTCCGTAATCATTACTTAGTGAAACGATCAGTAGAACGCATGTTGGTGAACATTGGCAGTTGTGTTTGTTGTAGTGGATATCGCTCTCTGGCTTACATTGTCAGCCTGTTATCATTACTTAGTGAAACGACCAGAAGATCGCATGTTGGTGAACACTGGCAGTTGTGTTTGTTGTAGTGGATATCGCTCTCTGGCTTACATTGCCAACCTGTTATCATTACTTAGCGGAACGACCAGTATATCGCATGTTGGTGAACATTGGCTGTTGTGTTTGTTGTAGTGGATATCGCTCTCTGGCTTACATTGCCAGCCTGTTTTCATTACTTAGCGAAACGACCAGTATATCGCACGTTGGTGAACATTGGCAATTGTGTTTGTTGTAGTGTTTATCGTTGCCAACCTGTTATCATATTTAGCGAAACGACCAGTAGATCGCATGTTGGTGAACATTGGCTGTTGTGTTTGTTGTAGTGGATTACGCTCTCTGGCTTACATTGCCAGCATGTTATCATTTCTTAGTGCAACGACCAGTAGATCGCATGTTGGTGAACATTTGCAGTTCTGTTTGTTGTAGTGGATATCGCTCTCTGGCTTACATTGCCAGTCTGTTATCATTACTTAGTGAAACGACCAGTAGATCGCATGTTGCTAAACATTGGCATTTGTGTTTGTTGTAGTGGATATCGCTCTCTGGTTTACATTGCCAGCCTGTTATCATTACTTAGCGAAACGACCAGTAGATCGCACGTTGGTGAACATTGGTAATTGTGTTTGTTGTAGTGGATATCGTTGCCAACCTGTTATCATACTTAGCCAAACGACCAGTAGATCGCATGTTGGTGAACATTGGCAGTTGTGTTTGTTGTAGTGGATATCGCTCTCTTGATTATATTGCCAGCCTGTTATCATTATTTAGCGAAACGACCAATAGGTCGCACGTTGGTGAACATTGGCATTTGTGTTTGTTTTAGTGGATATCGTTCTCTGGATTACATTGCCAGCCTGTTATCATTACTTAGCGAAACGACCAGTAGATCGCATGTTGGTGAACATTGGCAGCTCTGTTTGTTGTAGTGGATATCGCTTTCTGGCTTACATTGCCAGCCTGTTATCATTACTTAGCGGAACGACCAGTAGATCGCATGTTGGTGAACATTGGCAGTTGTGTTTGTTGTAGTGGATATCGCTCTCTGGTTTACATTGCCAGCCTGTTTTCATTACTTAGCGAAACGACCAGTAGATACATGTTGGTGACCATTGGCAGCTGTGTTTGTTGTAGTGGATATCGCTCTCTGGCTTACATTGCCAGCCTTTTATCATTACTTAGCGAAACGACAAGTATATCGCATGTTGTTGAACATTGGCAGCTCTGTTTGCTGTAGTGGATATCGCTCTCTGGCTTACATTGCCAGCCTGTCATCATTACTCAGTGAAACGACCAGCAGATCGCATGTTGGTGAACATTGGCTAATGTGTTTGTTGTAGTGGATATCGCTCTCTGGCTTACATTTCCAGTCTGTTATCATTACTTAGCGAAACGACCAGTATATCGCATGTTGGTGAACATTGGCAATTGTGTTTGTTGTAGTGGATATCGCTCTCTGGCTTACATTTCCAGCCTGTTATCATTACTTAGCGAAACGACCAGTAGATCGCATGTTGGTGAACATTGGCTAATTTTTTTGTTGTAGTGGATATCGCACTCTGGCTTACATTTCCAGCCTGTTATCATTACTTAGCGAAACGACCAGTAGATCGCACGTTGGTGAACATTGGCAATTGTGTTTGTTGTAGTGGATACCGTTGCCAACCTGTAATCATACTTAGCGAAACGACCAGTAGATCGCATGTTGGTGAACATTGGCAGTTGTGTTTGTTGTAGTGGATATCGCTTTCTGGATTACATTGCCAGCCTGTTATCATTACTTAGCGAAACGACAAGTAGATCGGATGTTGGTGAACTTTGTCAGTTGTGTTTGTTGTATTGGATATCGCTCACAGGGGTCGTATTCGCCAACCATTCTTGAGAATATCTTAGACTTTATCTTGGAAATTTAAATTTCAACCTTAGATATCAAGTTTACCTTGTCAGATAGAATAAATGTGAGAGTTTAACTGGTCATGTACAAGTTGTCCGTACGTGCTTGCAAATTTTGTTCTCAAAAATGGTCTCTTAGTGTGTTTTTTGAAACTCATTCTTAAATTCAAGTCTAAGAATATTCTTAAGAATGGTTGGTGAATACGACACCTGGCTTACATTACCAGCCTGTTCTTGGTACCTTGAGAAGCGGCCATAGACAGCAAGCTATCCTATTGTTTTTCATCGTTAGCTTGTTGAATTTACTTGGATTAATAGCTATTAGACCGCGTGTTGTGGGAAATTGACAGCTCTGTTTGTTGTGGTTGAAATCATGCTCCAATTGTCTTTCACCGACAGCCTGTTTAGTCACATTGAGAAATGACTAGTAGGCCGCATAGTAGACTATTGCTAATTGAGTTTGTTAAAGTGGTAGTAACTATCATTAGGGCCAATGTTAAGGCAGATGGTTTTGCGGTTACGTTTGGTTGCGACGTTAAGCATTGGTGCAACATTAACTTCTCACACCACATTACATTTCCCATAGGGTTCCATATTAACAATGTGTCCTAAACACAGTGAAAAACAACAAAATCTGCCCCATGTGTCTCGGCTCAAATTCTTCACTGGTTCAAGATCTGCAATTGTCAAACAAATCATACTTTGACCAGGTTTTTTTTAATTCAATGGTTTTGTGATACCTATCAATTTCCAGAGTAATATTATGTCAACTGTTCGCCCTTGATGCGGTTCGAACCAACAATATTCTGAAATAACACAGTATTGCCTAGAAATCTGGTATCAGCATCAAACTTTCAGTGGTGATTTCTAAACTATTAACCATTTAACACATGGTAAGAAAATCATTGCAATACAAATCCCTGTAGGTCTTGTGCATGCAATGAAGATTCTAGTGGTGTGAGTCCTTTAACGCTGTCACAATCAGTTGGTAGAGCGTTCGAATTTCCACCCGGCCACAGTTTCCGTGATTATTGATATACGACATTGTATTGCTTTGCCATTCGACTGTCACCACTAATTCAAAAAGTACTCAGTTACTCGCGGAGATGTGGTGTACTCTAGTACAGGTTAACCTTCCAGGATCGCTTGAAAGAGTTGTTAGGTTAACTGATTATGTAACGATAAAAGTTAAAATAAAAGATTAAGTTAAAGCAATTTTGAATTTCTTTTCTTGAATGGTATCTATATATGATTCAAAAGTAAAATGACAGTTTGTACTAAGCCTTGACGAGTTATTTATGTTACTGTACCAAGTTTTGTGGTATTGGTCAATAATTCTTTGTTTTATTGAATCAAACTGTATATCATAAGTAAGTTGATTAATCCAAACATTAGGTTGTGGTGGTGATGATGATGATGGTGATGGTGATGACAGTGATGATCGTGATGATGATAGCGATTATGCTGATGGTGATGCTTTATGATGATGATGATGATGATAATGACGATGATGATGACCAATCATTATTTTGACGATCATTATGGTGATGTAAAGAAATAATAAAGGAAGAAGACGCGCGTAATTGTACACTTGAGGTTACACCTCGACGATATCAATTGTATCGTAGAATTTATTCGTGTTTGAATTATTCTTTTTTTCCAAGGGAGAGTAATCAACATCACATTTCGAAATCAATAACTAGCATTTCAACTGGCAGCTGATTAAAGAAATACGCAGTACAGTTTCATATTAATTGACAGGTATATCAACCATGAATATTTAAATCGTTCTCATGACACTGTAGTATGAGGGTTTTATTTAACTGAAACAAAGATTTATTAGTTTACATTTTTTTTGGTTCCGGGTCGCCGGATCACTTTCATTCTGAAGTATGCTCTTGATGAATATTCTGTTATACACTGAGATTGAGTTAATATAAACAAAATGCCATTTTTACATTAAAAGTGGCATAATTATGCCGTTCATATCTTGTTTCTTAATCACTAGTTAATCGGTTGCTAGACCACTTCATTACTTGTTCTATTTATATATATATACATGTGTATAAATCTGATAGTTCGCTTGAGATGGTGTTTAGAATTGCTTTCAACAATTTTTCAGTCATGGTTTCTACTTGAGACAGTATTCTTACTGCTGCCACTCTGGAGTATCTCGTCACATAAAGATGTATGATCTGGTGATACCACATCCAGTTCCATTCTGATACTAGGCCAACCAGTCACATTATTCTGGCACTAAGCCGACCAGTCACATTATTCTGACACTGGCCTTGGCTGACCAGTCACATTATTCTGGCACTGGGCTGACCAGTCACATTAATCTGACACTGGGCTGGGCTGACCAGTCACATTATTCTGAAACTGGGCAGACCAGTCACATTATTCTGTTACTGGGTCGACCAATCACATTATTCTGACACTGGGCCGACCAGTCACATCATTCTGACACTGGGCCGACCAGCCACATTATTCTGTTACTGGGCTGACCAATCACATAATTCTGACACTGGGCCTTCCAGCCACATTCTGTTATTGGGCCGACCAATCACATTATTCTGACACTGGGCCGACCAGTCACATTATTCTGTGACTGGGCTGACCAATCACATTATTCTGACACTGGGCCGACCAGCCACATTATTCTGGCACTGGGCCGACCCATCACATTATTCTGATACTGGACCGACCAGTCACATTATTCTGGCACTGGGCCAACCCATCACATTATTCTGATACTGGACCGACCAGTCACATTATTCTGGCACTGGGCCAACCCATCACATTATTCTGATACTGGGCCGACCAGTCACATTATTCTGACACTGGCCTTGGCTGACCAGTCACATTATTCTGACACTGGCCTTGGCTGACCAGTCACATAATTCTGGCACTGGGCTGACCAGTCACATTATTCTGACACTGGGCTGGGCTGACAAGTCACATTATCCTGAAACTGGGCCGACCAGTCACATTATTCTGATACTGGGCCGACCAGTCACAACATTCTGACACTGGGCCGACCAGTCACAGTATTCTGTTACTGGGCCGACCAATCACATTATTCTGACACTAGGCCTACCAGCCACATTATTCTGTTACTGGGCCTACCAGCCACATTATTCTGTAACTGGGCTGACCAATCACATTATTCTGACACTGGGCAGACCAGTCACATTATTCTGTTACTGGGCCAACCAGCCACATCATTCTGACACTGGGCCGACCAGCCACATCATTCTGACACTGGACCGACCCGTCACATCATTCTGGCATTGGGCCGACCAGTCACATTATTCTGACACTTGGTCAGCTAGTCACATTATTCTGGCACTGGGCGAACCAGTCACATCATTCTGACACTGGGCCAACCAGTCACATTATTCTGACACTTGGCCAACCAGTCACATTATTCTGACATTGGGCCAACCAGTCACATTATTCTGACACTGGGCCGACCAGCCACATCATTCTGACATTGGGCCGGCCGGTCCTAGAACTATTGTCTCAATGCTTAACATCAAGCAAGGAAGTGCTAGTACCGTTTTCCTACTGTTTGTGAAGTACATAAATGGCATAAGCTAATGTCAAAGAATAAAGTCCAATCACATTTCATTCATTTACAGATATTCACGATGGTTTGTAGACACAGCTTAGCAGTACAGGGGTTCTTGCTTTCCTGTCTCTTAAATAGGACGAAAAAGCTCTTAAAACTTATTATTTTCACTGTTAAATAAAATAGACTGTATTGCTTTCATAAATAAAAATGCAGTCTTATTTTTCAGTAAAAACAATAGAAAGTCACCACAGATCATCCCTGGATTTTGAGGGTATTTGCCTCACAAAATCTTCCACTTCAAAACCCCTCTCACTGTAATAGACAATAGGGCCTTGACAGCTCTGTGATTGACAATTCTTCAAATCAAGGGACTGAAATATTTATGGGCTCTGTATGGGGACTTCTTCATTAGAGTGTTGTCAGGGAAAAAGGAACTTTTTTGTTTTCACAGCTGTTTTCAGTGATTCAGATTGGCATTGGCAATATGCTGATAAAAATAAAAAAATTGCCAAATAATAATTATGTTGGTGGAGACCAAAACAGCAGTAAAAATTTCAGTTTTGAGGATGAAATTGCCGACAAATATGACATCAACCCAAAGAATTCAGATTTCATAAAATAATATTAATTTCAGAGTTAATCCGATTGCTACTTTTTCTTTTGGTACTAACGATAACTCCGTTTTTGCATACTCTTTTGTCATTTAGGCACTTGATAAGCATTTGGTCCTTATATATGGTCTGTTATAGTCAAGCGTTTGATGATTTGGATAACAGATATGCAAAATTATGGCATCCACAAAATGAAAATTAGATGATGGGCAATAGACTTTGTTTTCTGTTGGTGTTTCATGGCCCAATAGTGACAAAACCCCTGACCAAAGCACTGCACCAATGACCAAAGGTACAGAAAAACAATCTGAAAGTCAAACCTGAAAATTTCAAATGTATTGGCTTAATGACTTCAAATTGCTTAGATACAATGAATTCAAATTGCTTAGATACAATGAATTCAAATTGCTTAGATACAATGCAGACAAGGGAGTTATGACATGCGATCTGTACATAAGGAACTCTCATAGTAATACCTTCACCAAGGGTTGTTCAAACTCTAAAACAAGCACCCTTGCAGACCTTATTAAATCGAAAGGCCATTTGACTTCACTTATTGCTAAGTACACATATATGTACCTAATAAAAATCAGATTCCAGAAATGCATTATACAAATTCATCAAAGTTTCTGTTCTAAACATGTAACTTATGTTTTTTTCTGTCCTGGTACAAAATGGCCAATACAGATTTTATTAGTTGGGCCAACTATCTATACCAACACATGAATCACTGATTTAAAAAAAAAAGAAGAGATTTAAAGCATTGTCTGTTCATAGTAAACTCAGTAAAAGTGGAGTGAGGGGTAGTTTCCAGAAGGGGTCAAGACAGTCACCCACAAGGTTTAATGATCTGAAATTTCAAAGAATACCATGAATGATGTGCTACACGTTTCTTGTTTAAACAGACAATTAAAAAATAATAGCTCTGTGACTTTTATAAAACTAGTCTTGTTGTTAAAGTGAACAAATATGTTGTCTTTATACTTCTCAAATAACCTAGCCACATGTCACATATGACCAAGCATTAAACATAGTATGTGGGCACTGAACAACTTACAAAGCATTAAAATAGCTGGATATGGGCAGTTGACATTGAGCATTGAAAAACTTGATATAGGCACTAAGCAACATACAAAGCAGTAAAATAGCATAGTGCAGGCACTTAACAGTTGACAAACCATTAAAAATAGTATGATATTGGCTCTGAACAACTGACAAAACATTAAATAGAATTGTATGATGCCTAAAAACTGACAAGCCATTTAAATAGCTTGGTGTAAGCCCTTAACAATGACAAAGCCTTAAAATAGTATGATGTGGGCACTGAACAGTTGATAAGCTAAAAAATGGTATGATATGGACCCTTAACAACTGACAAAGCATTTCAATGACTTGGTGTAAGCACTTAACAACTGACAAAGCCTTAAAATAGTATGATGTGGGCACTGAACAACTGATAAAGTTGAAAAAATGTATGATGTGTGCAGTAACAGCTGACATTTAGCATTTCAATAACTTGGTATGGGCACTTAACAACTGACAAAGCATTTAAATAGCTTAGTGTTGGCACTGAACAACTGACAAAGCCTTTAAAGTAATATGATGTGGGCACTTAATACAACTAACAAAATATTAAAATAGCATGTTGTGGGCATAGAACAACTGACAAAGCAATTAAATAGCTTGACATAGGCATTTAATCACTGACATTTAAGCATTAAAATAGCCAGATGGGGGCTCTGACCACTGATAAAGCATTAAAAAAGCTTGGTGTGGGAACTTACCAACTGACAAAGCATAATAACTGGCATTTCGCATTTGAATAACTTGGTGCAAGGTTAGAAAATTCCACTTGTCCTCTCAGCCTGAGTGAACATTTGGTTTGTTCAGGAGTAGATAAAAGGAACCTGTCTTTGATCTAAGCTTTGAATTAATAAAGGGAGAATGAGTAACTTTTATAAGATATTTCAAGCCATTAGAGCACTTATCATTTGACAAAGCATTTAAATAGCTTGGTGTGGGCACTGAACAACTGACAAAGCTTTGAAATAGCAGGATTCGGGCACTTAACAACTGACAAAACATTCAAAAAGCTTGGTGTGGGCACTTTACAACTGACAAAACATTCAAATAGCTTGGTGTAAACCCATAACATTTGACAAAACATTTAAATAGCATGGTGTGGGCACTTTACATCTGAAAAAACATTCAAATAACTTGGTGTAAACCCATAACATTTGACAAAGCATTTAAATAGCATGGTGTGGGCACTTAACAACTGACAAAGCATTTAAATAGCATGGTGTGGGCACTTTACAACTGACAAAACATTCAAATAGCTTGGTGTAAACCCATAACATTTGACAAAGTATTTAAATAGCATGGTGTGGGCATTTTACAACTGACAAAGCATTTAAATAGCATGGTGTGGGCACTTAACAACTGACAAATCATTTAAATAGCATGGGGTGGGCACTTGACAACTGACAAAAAATTTAAATAGCATGGGGTGGGCACTTAACAACTGACAAAGCATTTAAATAGCATGGGGTGGGCACTTAACAACTGACAAAGCATTTAAATAGCATGAGGTGGGCACTTGACAACTGACAAAGCATTTAAATAGCATGGGGTGGACACTTAACAACTGACAAAGCATTTAAATAGCAGGGGGTGGGTACTTAACAACTGACAAAACTTTTAAATAGCTTGGTGTAAACCCATAACATTTGACAAACATTTAAATAGCATGGTGTGGGCACTTTACAACTGACAAAACATTCAAATAGCTTGGTGTAAACCCATAACATTTGACAAAGCATTTAAATAGCATTGTGTGGGCATTTTACAACTGACAAAACATTCAAATAACTTGGTGTAAACCCATAACATTTTTTTACAAAGCATTTAAATAGCATTGTGTGGGCATTTTTCAACTGACAAAACTTTTAAATAGCTTGGTGTAAACCCATAACATTTGACAAAGCATTTAAAGAGCATAGTGTGGGCATTTACAACTGACAAAACATTCAAATAGCTTGGTGTAAACCCATAACATTTGACAAAACTTTTAAATAGCATGGTGTAAACCCATAACATTTGACAAAGCATTTAAATAGTATGGTGTGGGCACTTTACAACTGACAAAGCATTTAAATAGCATGGTGTGGGCACTTAACAACTGACAAAACATTTAAATAGCATGGGGTGGGCACTTGACAATGACAAAGAATTTAAATAGCATGGGGTGGGCACTTAACAACTGACAAAGCATTTAAATAGCATTGTGTGGGCATTTTACAGCTGACAAAACTTTTAAATAGCTTGGTGTTAACCCATAACATTTGACAAAGCATTTAAATAGCATGGTGTGGGCACTTTACAACTGACAAAACATTCAAATAGCTTGGTGTGAACTCATAACATTTGACAAAGTATTTAAAAATCTTGGTGTGGGCACTTAACAACTGACAAAGCATTTAGATATTTTGTTGTGGGCACTGAACAACTGACAAAACATTTAAAAAGCTTAGAACTGGTTCATGTTTGTGATGTTAACATTGACCATTTCTAAATATTGATTTAACAAAGTTGTTGTTTAAATTAGAATTGTTGCAGTTTGTAAATGAAAAAAAACAACAACATGAAACATGTGTTATCAAACCAGTCCGAGGAGAAAATTTGAATTCAATACTTGGAAATCATCATTATTACGGCAAGATATATAAGATATGATTGCAGCAACAATTATCCTCACCTGTTTATTTGTAATATTAACCTTCTCTGACTGTAATCGTTACTTGAATGAACCTAACGTCATACATTTGTAATGATATATAGATGTTAGAATTTGATTAGTTACAAAATAAGTCTCTTAGTAGAGCATCATGCTAAATTAGCTATTTTATCATTCTGTCAAATTTGTTGTTTGTAATATTTTGCTGTTAAAATGAGAGTACTGTATCATTACACTTGTTTTACATTATGTTTCAGGTTATAAGTCATGAGTTACCCATATCCATCAGGTGGTGGTGGTGGTTACCCCGGTCAAGGACCACCTGGAGGTTACCCTGCAGCTCCAGGATACCCACAACCAGGAGGCCCACCTGGTGGCTTTCCACAACCAGGTTACCCTCAGCAGCCACAGGTAGGTCCTCATCAAGCTCTGGATCCAGCAAGTATTGAATGTTGGAACAATTCTTTTTAGGCTCCCCAAAACTTTTGTTCATCTGTTTGTCTGTCACTTTTATGTTTCCTGACAACTCCTGATTGTTTTCATCAAAGTGCCATGAAAGTTGGTTAGTGGTGTGTATAGGTGGTGTAGCTGCCCATCTTCAAAGTCGTGTAGCATTCCAGGTGTTGAACTTTTGTCCAGCGTTGGGCTTCCTTTGTTCATGTTCTCTGGTTGGGCAACTCCTCAATATATTATAGATTCATATGGTATAAACATATTTTATTGCCATATATATAAAGAATTGGGTCGGGTCACAAGTTCTCACAGTGTTAGTTACGACCTTTCCTTAAATACAGTGTTACATAGAATTAATACAAGGTAAGATATCAATGCAATCAACCATTTAATATGCATGAAACGTCACAGATGTGTTCAGCATCATCATTGGAACACACAGAAACAAGAACCATAACTCTGGATTGCATATGGGCAGAATAATGGCCAGTTTTGGACTTAATTTTTCAGGTTAAAAGTTTTGTATCAGGTAAGATGTCTATGCAACCACTCATTGGATATGAATGAAACTTAACATGTGTGTTCAGCATTATCAATGGAGTGCACAGAGAGAGATAAGAACCATAACTCTGGATTGCATTTTGGCAGAGTAATGGCCAGTTTTGGACTTAATTTTTCAGGTTAAAAGTTTTTAATCAGGTAAGATATCTATGCAACCACTCATTTGATATGAATGAAACTTCATGTGTGTGTCAGCATCACACAGAGACAATAACCATAACTCGGGGTTGCATTTTGGCAGAGTTATGGCCCTTTTGAACTTAATTTTTTGTCAGAAGACACCCAGGTTAAACTTCTGTGTTTAGTTACGTTTAAGTTTTGGTGTTTGCCTCCAATCTCAATCTTTGCATGGGTGGCGAGTTGTATACCATCGGTGATATTTGTTGTCTTCTGACAACTCTTGTTTGTATGATGCAACAGAAATTGAGTCTATAGATCAAAGAAAGCACAGTTTTTAGCAGGTTAAAGTTTTTGAGCAGGTACATATTTCATCAACCTATCAGTGGATATGAATGAAACTTCACATATGTGTTCAGTATCATCAACGAAATACAAAGAGATGAGAACCATAATTCTGGGTTGCATTTTTACAGAGTTATGGCCCTTTCTGACTTCAAAATTGAGTTTTTTAGCAGGTTTAATGTTTCTAGTACATTTTTTTCAGTTTTATTTTATTATTAGGGTCATCCGTGGTGCCATCTCAAGATCACTTAACCTTTTAGCGCCAAGGTCGTAGGTTCAAATCCCCTCACTCCAAAATCTTTATGTGAGAAAGTCTCCAGTTACTTGTGGAAGAAAGATGGTTCTACTCAGTCAGACTCAGTCTGAGGTCTTCCTCGACCAATAAAACTGGATATGCCATATATAACCTGAAATTTTTTTTTTTAATTTATTTTTTTTCATTTTCATGAAAGTTTAATATTCTGTAAAGAAATTTATGTCTTCATTTTTATGAAAGGTTTTCCAACTGTGATAAACTGTGCATGCTGTTACAAGATTATTTCAACTATAGGTCCATTTTCATGAACTGGTACCAAAATATTGCCCTCTGATGTGAAATTAGTGCCAGGCTATATTGTATACACGAGGGACATTCAAAAATAAATCAGACTTTTTCTTTAGGAAATAAATTATTCCATGCAATAGAATAAAAAATATGTCATTGAAAACCGTTGTCTTCTTGCTACATGTAATAAAGACATTTGATAATGTGAGACCATTTCACAATAAAGCAGCACAGGTTAAAAGCAGGCACGTTGGTAGACCAGGCGCACACAGTGGATATTCATTACTACGTCAGTAACATCAATAACTTGCTTGTCATTTTTTTTCAAAATTTTCTCCATTGTATGCCTTGCATGAATGATGCCGTTTTATCCACTTATCGAAAATGTCTCTATACCAATCCTGGTTGTACTGTGCGATAATATTTGAAGTGGCAGAATGTAGCAACTTAATTACCAGGAATAGGGCAAAATCAAATGGTGCAAGGTCTGGTGAATACGCTGGGTTGTCAACTCAGTCGAAACCTATCTATCTCCAGCTGTGTCAATGCAGCGGTATGTGGTGGTGCGTTGTCCTGGTGTAACAGGTAATGCTCGAGTGGTATCCCTGGTCACTTTTTCCTTAATGCCTGTGCTAGGTCACGTCATAACACCTTTTGATAGAACAAAATGAATTTGCTTATTAGATAGTTAAATAAATACTGAGTTTAAACTAAGCTAGATTAAGTTGTGTCATAATAAAACAACAACATTTGCAGTAGTATTTTAAATTTGTACAATCATACATTTTTAAAGAATTTATAATTTATACCTTTGAGTTATAGTGTGTGTTGACTAGCATCTTGAGGCACTGCATAGCTTAACAACATTCTGACCGTTTCCATCCTGCCGACTGGTTTTTTGTCTCAGAGTCGAAAAACCTAAGCCATGTTTCATCCGTTGTTATAATCCTGTCTAAGAATTCACCACCATCTTTTTTGTATCGCTTAAGAAATTTTTTAAGAATCCTTCACACGTCACTCTTTTTTTGTTATCCTTCATAATCCTGGGCACCCACTGTGCTAGTATCTTGGACATCTTTAAATGTTCCGTTAGAATTGTATTAATTGTTCCCACACTAACACCGATCCTGATAGATAATGCCTTAACTGTCAATCGTCGATCGTTATCAAGTGCATCTCAAACAGACGTCACTGCTAATTTTCGTCCTCTCCCCTTATCATCTTCCAATGAATCTCGTCTGTTGGCAAACTTCTTATGCCACCTAAACACTAGTTCAAGTTTTACAAAATTGTTGTGTGGTACTTTTCTGCATCAACTTATATGGTTCCATTGGCGTCTTTCCAGGATCCACGCAAAACTTTATGTTTGCCCTAATTTCCAACTTTTTGGATGATATTTTCATGCAAATATCTTTTCACAATCTTCTAAAATGCAATTTACATTTGTATTTGAAGTGAGAATCACAATCTTCGAAAACGCAGTTTACGATTGTATTTGAAGTGCGAATGACGTCAAATTTAGCAGTTATGTTACTATGACGTTTTATTACTATTTGGCAGATTATTAAAGCTATTGGACAACCATAATTGCAATTGTCACAGCATTTTAGTATGTTTTAAGGAATGTTATTCGACATGCACCGCATATGTGGTACTTATATGGTAAATGGAACGTTTGTTGATTTGGCCGTATCATACTTGTTGGGCATAAAACTATTCAGAAAGTTTCAAAATGGAAAGCGGTTTACATTTATGTAAGTTTTGTTATCCTGAGGAAAATAATAATATCATTAGAGAAAAAGTCTGATTTATTTTTGAACGTCCCTTGTACATGTACGTATAAAACTGAACAACTTAGAATCTAGAAGGAAATCCAGCATTGATAAACTGTATGTGTTGGTACAAGACTATAGATCAGTTAACAAGAACTGGTATATTACCATATGATTTGAAGTGTATAATTGTATTGCAATTGTAAAACACTGATAAACTTATCTTGAAACAGAAGATCATCTCAACTATAGCTTACACTATATTTAAAATTCTTGCTGGAATTATTTCAGGTAACATTTAATTTGTATATAAGTATTGCTTGTTTCACAACTGAAGTAAAATAAATAAGTTTAAAGTAAACTACATGTTAAGTGCAATCATCTTAAAATCTCTTTCCTGCACTAAGGCTGTGGATTCAATACAACTTATCTAATTGTGAGAGTTTTAGCCAGGTACTTTCCAGACAATAGTTTTACTCTGTTTCACGTCCTGAGGTCTTGCTTAAACATTAAAGCAAGATGCGTTACATTACCTATCATGTTTTAAAATTGTGTTAATACCTCTAGAAAATTATTTTGTTGAAGTAGATCTTCAACAAAATAATTTCTACATGTACCATAGTTGGGGCCTTTTTTTTTCTCGTCTTTGTAAGAACTGATAGTCAACACCTCTCCTAAAGCGAAAATCATGGATTTACTCCCTTTTATCAATCTTAAAAATTCATCAAAGCTTTGAAAAGTTTAAAAGTATTTTTTTTTTCTCCCGTTGATGAAGCTAAAGTGTCTTCTTCAATTTCTGTAACGAGGCCCTGAATTATTGTCTCTCTATGAACAGATGAAGAATGCCAAATTGACATTCCCAAAGGTTTTTAAGAAACCTTAACATGGGAGTCATGAAAGAAAATTAAATAATATTTTCCAAATGGAGCAAAAACGTACATCAGTGAACAAAGACTTTGCGTCAGAGTCGCTGATATGGAATTTATATCAATATTCTGTAAATATTCCCTGAACTGAAGTCACTGAATGTAGTAACTTGTCACTGGAGAGTGTGAATATCTGTCAATCAGTACAAGCATGTTTTCTAATATACGTGCTGGTTGTAACAAGGTCAAATAAGGTAATCCTTTGTTTACACCAGTAGTTGTGTGCTTTTGTAAAAAAAAAAAGCATATGTAAAATTTGTATTCAATTTATTTAATGCTTTTTCTATATATGCATACATGTATAATCAACTATTAGATACCGTTTCTAATGCTAAATATGCATATAATCAACTATTAGGTACCATTTCTGAATGCTGACTATGTATAAAATCAACTATTAGATACCATTTCTGAATGCTGACTATGTATAAAATCAACTATTAGATACCGTTTCTGATGCTAAATATGCATATAATCAACTATTAGGTACCATTTCTGAATGCTGACTATGTATAAAATCAACTATTAGATACCGTTTCTGATGCTAAATATGCATATAATCAACTATTAGATACCATTTCTGAATGCTGACTATGTATAAAATCAACTATTAGATACCGTTTCTGATGCTAAATATGCATATAATCAACTATTAGGTACCATTTCTGAATGCTGACTATGTATAAAATCAACTATTAGATACCGTTTCTGATGCTAAATATGCATATAATCAACTATTAGATACCATTTCTGAATGCTGACTATGTATAAAATCAACTATTAGATACCGTTTCTGATGCTAAATATGCATATAATCAACTATTAGGTACCATTTCTGAATGCTGACTATGCATAAAATCAACTGTAAGATACCATTTCTGAATGCAGAATATGCATATAATGAACAATAAGATACAATTTCTGAATGCTGAATATGCATATAATCATCTATTAGATACCATATCTGAATGCAGAATATGCATATAATGAACAATTAGATACCATTTCTGAATGCAGAATATGCATCTAATGAACAATTAGATACTATTTCTGAATGCTGAATATGCATATAATCAACTATTAGATACCAACTCTGAATGCAGAATATGCATAAAATCAACAATTAGATACCATTTCTGAATGCAGAATATGCATATAATGAACAATTAGATACTATTTCTGAATATGCATATAATCAACTATTAGATACCATCTCTGAATGCTGAATATGCATAAAATCAACTATTAGATACCATTTCTGAATGCAGAATATGCATATAATGAACAATAAGATACCATTTCTGAAATCTGAATATCAACTATTTACTGCTTTTTCCTTATATGCATATAATCAATTACTATTATATACCGTTTCTGAATGCTGAATACGGTTATAATCAACTATTTAATATCATTTCTGAATGCTGAATATGCATATGGTCAACTACAATGTAGCTTATAATACGGCGGTAGGAGTCCAAAATAACTAAGCATTTGAAAGAAAGTAAATTTGTTTGATGGCTGTTTGAAATGAATCACTGCAGATCTGATGATTATTCAGAAATAACTTGCAGTGTAACACTGCTAATGGTATGCATGATGTTTAGATTACCAGACAAAATGTTGTTACTACAGTCATATTATCTAGACCAGATAGCAGAGTATATGATTATGTATCATGAACCAGATAGCAGAGAAATGTTAACGTATCATGAACCAGATAGCAGAGTATATGATAATGTGTCTTAGACCAGATAGCAGAGAAATGTTAACGTATCATGAACCAGATAGCAGAGTATATGATTATGTGTCTTAGACCAGATAGCAGAGAAATGTTAATGTATCATGAACCAGATAGCAGAGTATATGATAATGTGTCTTAGACCAGATAGCAGAGAAATGCTAATGTATCATGAACCAGATAGCAGAGTATATGATAATGTGTCTTGGACCAGATAGTAGAGTATATGATAATGTATCATGAACCAGATAGCAGAGTATATAATAATGTGTCTTGGGACCAGATAGCAGAGTATATGATAATGTGTCTTGGACCAGATAGCAGAGTATATGACAATTTGTCTTGGGACCAGATAGCAGAGTATAAAATAATGTGTCTTGGGACCAGATAGCAGAGTATATGATAATGTGTCTTAGACCATATAGCAGAGAAATGCTTATGTATCATGAACCAGATAGCAGTGTATATGATAATGTGTCTTGGACCAGATAGCAGAGTATATGATAATGTATCATGAACCAGATAGCAGAGTATATGATAATGTGTCTTGGACCAGATAGCAGAGTATATGATAATGTGTCTTGGACCAGATAGCAGAGTATATGATAATGTGTCTTGGGACCAGATAGCAGAGTATAACATAATTTGTCTTTGGACCAGATAGCAGAGTATATGATAATGTGTCTTGGATCAGATAGCAGAGTATATGATAATGTGTCTTATACCAGATAGCAGAGATATGTTAATGTATCATGAACCAGATAGCAGAGCATATGATAATGTGTCTTGGACCAGATAGCAGAGTATATGATTATGTATCATGAACCAGATAGCAGAGTATATGATAATGTGTCTTTGGACCAGATAGCAGAGTATATGATAATGTGTCTTGGACCAGATAGCAGAGTATATGATAATGTGTCTTGGGGACCAGATAGCAGAGTCCATGTTAATGTGTATTGGGACCAGATAACAGAGTATATGATGATGTCTCTTGGGACCAGATAGCAGTCAGTATATGATTATGTGTCTTGGGGCCAGATATGAAAGTATATGATAATGTGTCATGGACCGGGTAGCAGAGTATATGATAATGTGTCACGACCATGTAGCAGAGTCTATGATAATGTGTATTAGGACTATATGGCAAAGTACATGATAATATATCTTGGGACCAGTTAGCACAGTCCATGATAATGGGTCTTGGGACCAGATAATGAAAGTATATGATAATGTGTCATATATTTGGTAGTAGAGTCTTTGATAATTTGTCTTGTATCGTATAGCAGAGGCTGTGATAATGTGTCATGGACCATGTAGCAGAGTCTATGATAATGTTTTGTGAAACAGACAGCAGAGTCTATGATAATGTCTCTTGGGACCAGTTAGTAGAGTCCATGATAATGTGTATTGGGACCAGATAGCAGAGTATATGATAATGTCTCTTGGGACCAGAAAGCAGAGTCCATGATAATGTGTATTGGGACCAGATAGCAGAGTATATGATAATGTCTCTTGGGACCAGATAGCAGAGTCCATGATAATGGGTCTTGGGACCAGATATGAAAGTATATGATAATGTGTCAATGGACTAGGTAGCAGAGTCTTTGATAATGTGTCTTGTATCGTATAGCAGAGGCTATGATAATGTGTCATGACCATGTAGCAGAGTCCATGATAATGTGTATTAGGACTAGATAGTAGAGTATATGATAATGAACTTGGGACCAGTTAGCAGAGTCCATGATAATGGGTCTTGGGACCAGATATGAAAGTATATGATAATGTGTCATGGTCCTCATGCACTAGGTAGCAGAGTCTTTGATAATGTGTCTTGTATTGTATAGCAGAGGCTATGATAATGTATCATGGACCATGTAGCAGAGTCTATGATAATGTTTTGTGGAACAGATAGCAGAGTCTATGATAATGTGTCTTGGGCCAGATAGCATAGTATACGATAATGTATCATGGACAAGAAAGCAGAGTATATATGAGTGAGTGAGTGAGTGAGTGAGTGAGTGAGTGAGTGAGTGAGTGAGTGAGTAGTGAGTGAGTGAGTGAGTGAGTGAGTGAGTGAGTGAGTGAGTGAGTGAGTGAGTGAGTGAGTGAGTGAGTGAGTGAGTGAGTGAGTGAGTGAGTGAGTGAGTGAGTGAGTGAGAGAGTTTTATATGGAAAAGTGCAAGTAACTTGCAGAAGGATGTATTTATATATATATATGGAGGGAGGGAGGGAGGGAGAGAGAGAGAGAGAGAGAGAGAGGACTCCTGAGGTCTTCCTCCACCTGGAAAACTGAAGATGCCATATATAACATGTCATGTGTTGAACATGGTGTTAAACCTCATCCACTGATTAAGCTAAATAGAGGTAATCACTCTATTAACTATTTATTTAAAAATTTCTTTTGCATTTTTAGCTTCTAATTATGAGTAATGAACAGCTGAATTATTCCCTGTAGTCAGTGTCAACGTGTCATCTGCCTGTTGTCAGCCATCTGTCTCTATCGTTTGTCATTAGCTTCACTATTATTTTATTAAACAACAGTTCTCAGGAATTGAAGGATTATTGAAAATTATGGTTTGAGTTTTTCTTGCTTTCATAGTTGGAATTTTCATCAGTTTGTCCTTGAATTTTGGATAAATTTGGATTATTTTTTAGCTATTAAAGTTTGGAAAATGCTGATATTGGCATCATGTTTTGTACCATGGACGACCTCAAGGAAATCTTTACCCGTAGAAGCTTGGTATTTAGCTTCAACCCAAGCAGAAGATTTATCATGCATAGTTTCTGTTTCCGTTTGTAATTCAATATGGGTGCCACTTCTGAAAGTAGATAATTACATTTGTATTATTGGCAAAATTGCTAAACATCACAAAGTCATAGCCACCATGGTATAAATATGTTAAATACACTTCATAAGAACATGTAAATACACTACTTAAGAATGTGTAAATACACTACATAAGAATGTGTAAATACACTACATATGAATGTCTTAATATACATAAGAACATGTAAATACACTACATAAGAACGTGTAAATTACTCTACATATGAATGTCTAAATACACTACATAAGAACATGTGAATAAACTACATAAGATTGTGTAATTACACTACATAATAACGTGTAAACACACTACATATGAATGTCTAAATATACATAAGAACATAGAAATACACTACATAAGAACATGTAAATATACTACATAAGAACATGTAAATACACTACATAAGAACATGTAAATACACTACATAAAATATGTAAATACACTACATAAGAAAGTGCAAATACACTACATAAGAACATGTAGATACACTACATAAGAAAGTGCAAATACACTACATAAGAACATGTAGATACACTACATAAGAAAGTGCAAATACACTACATAAGAACATGTATATACACTACATAAAATATGTAAATACACAACATAATAACATGTAGATACACTACAAAAGAAAGTGTAATTACACTACATAAGAATGTGTAAATACACTACTTATGAACATGTAAATACATTACACAAAAATGTGTAAATACACTACATAAGAACATGTAAATACACTACATAAGAATGTGTAAATACACTACATAAGAATGTGTAAATACACTACATAAAATATGTAAATACACTACTTAATTAAGATGTAGATACAATACATAAGAACATGTAAATACACTACATAAGAACATGTTGATACACTACATAAGAAAGTGTAAAAACACTACATAATAAAATGTAAATACACTACATAAGAACATGTAAATACACTACATAAAATATGTAAATACACTACATAAGAACATGTAAATACACTACATAAGAATGTGTAAATACACTACATAAAATATGTAAATACACTACATAATTAACATGTAGATACACTACATAAGAACATGTAAATACACTACATAAAATATGTAAATACAATACATAAGAACATGTAAATACACTACATAAGAACATGTTGATACACTACATAAGAAAGTGTAAAAACACTACATAATAAAATGTAAATACACTACATAAGAACATGTAAATACACTACATAAAATATGTAAATACACTACATAAGAACATGTAAATACACTACATAAGAATGTGTAAATACACTACATAAAATATGTAAATACACTACATAATTAACATGTAGATACACTACATAAGAACATGTAAATACACTACATAAAATATGTAAATACAATACATAATTAACATGTAAATACACTACATAATTAACATGTAAATACACTACATAAGAACATGTTGATACATAGACATAGACATATTTTATTAAGTAATATAGGCCTCAGGCCCAAAATACAACATGTAAATACATCATATAGAGTGACACAAATTGAATATTATACATTTATACAAGTCAATATTACAGAATTCTCATATTCAAGTGAATGTAAGCTAATAACATGCCATATAAATCCAAAAATAATAACATTTGTATTAGATCATAACAGGTTTAAGCATTTCAAAAGTTTTATAAAGTAACAGATGTAACATATATTTTTGAAGATATATGATTTGAAATAAATGTAGCTTTATATAAATCCAATATTAAAACTATAATGAACAAGACTATTAAATCATATCATGAATATTTATATTCAAAATAAATTGAAACTATTTAAATACTGTCTAATTAATAATACAGTAGTTTACTCTTGTTAATATTTCTTTAAATCGGCAAATCTAGAATCTAAAAGCATTTAAAAGATATCTAGCAATACTGACAATGCTTTTCTCATCTTTCAAGCTAAATATTAATGTTAAGCGATCTATTTCTTAACCAATTAGATTTGAAAAAAGTTTGTCTAAAATTTTCATACTCATTACATTCAAAGAAGAAGTGAAACTCATCTTTGACTACAGAAATATTATTTTTCATACATAAAGGACAGAATCTTAAATTTCTATCTATTGACAAATGTCTTCCCTTTTCGATCATTAAAGTATGGGTCGAACAACGAAAATTTGACAACGTTTTTCTTAAAATATATGATAAATCAATGTCTAAGTATGATTCTGAATACAGAGGAGATTTAAAATGTTTATAATGCAGAGATTTAGGAGAATCGTTTAGACCTGCGATCCATCTTTGTAAATAGCAGTCTTTAATGCGTGTTTTAAATAACTGAATAAAATTTATGTCATTTCCAACATCTTGGGCAAGCCAAGCATATCCAAATCCATAGATAAAAAGTAATTCTCTAATATGACTAGCCCAAGTTCTTCTGCCTGCTTCATCTAATTGTTTTAGTATTTTATATCATTGTTTAGGGTATCTATGGTTTTCCATACATATAATTCTTAGCCAAAATTTTACACAGTTGGGAATATAAGTTATACATAACAGTAATCTTCTGCAATCTCCTAGCGCTACACTACATAAGAAAGTGTAAAAACACTGCATAATAAAATGTAAATACAAGAAATAAGAACATGTTGATACACTACATAAGAAAGTGTAACTACACTACATAAGAACATGTAGATACACTACAAAAACAAGAATTCATTACATAAGAACATAGAAATGCACTTCATAAGAACGATTAAATACACTACATAAGAACATGTAAATACTCTACATAAGAAAGTGTAAATACACTACATAAGAACATGTAAATACACTACACAAGAATGTGCCAATACACAACATAAGAACATGTAAATACACAACATAAGAACATGTAAATACACTACATAAGAAAGTGTAAATACACTACATAAGAACATGTAAATACACTACACAAGAATGTGCCAATACACTACATAAGAACATGTAAATACACAACATAAGAACATGTAAATACACAACATAAGAACATGTAAATACACTACATAAGAACATGTAAATACACTACAGAAGAATGTGTAAATACACTACATAAGAACATGTTAATACACTACATAAGAATGTGTAAATACACTACATAAGAATATGTAAATACACTACATAATAACATGTAAATACACTACATAAGAACATGTAGAAACACTACATAAGAAAGTGTAAATATACTACATAATAAAATGTAAATACACTACATAAGAACATGTACATACACTACAGAAGAACATGTTAATACACTTCACACAAGTGTATAGGTAGACTACACAAGAATACTTATATATACTACACAAGAACATGTAAATACACTGCACAAGAATGTATAAGTATGCTACATAAGAATGCATAAATACACTACACAAGAACATGTAAATACTTTACACAAGAATTTGTAAATACACTACATAATAATGTATAAATACACTACACAAGAAAATGTTAAAACACTACACAAGAACGTGTTAATATACTACATAAGAATGTGTAAATACACTACACAAAAATGTGTTGATATACTACATAAGAATGTGTAATTACAATACACAAGAATGTATTAATATACTACATAAAATTGTGTAAATACATACATTAGAATGTGTTCATATTCTTCATTAGAACATATAAATACATTACACTAGAACATGTAAATACTCTACATATAAATGTCTAAATACACTACATAAGAACATGTAAATACTTTACATATGAATGTCTAAATACTATTCATACAAATGCTTTAATACACTACATAAGAACATGTAAATACTTTACATATGAATGTCTAAATACACCACATAAGAATGCTTAAATACACTAAATATGAATGTGTAAATACATTACATAATAATGTGTAAATACACTACACCAGAACATGTTAAAACAACACAAGAACGTGTTAATATACTACATAAGAATGTGTTAATATACAACATAAAACTTGTAAATACACTTCACTGTGTTGAAGAATGCATAAATACACTACACAAAAACATGTAAATACTCTACACAAGAATGTACAAGTACGCTACATTAGAATGCGTAAATACACTTCACAAGAACATGTTAATACACTACATATTAAAATGTAAATACACTACACAAGAACATGTAAATACACTACACAATAATGTATAAGTACGCTACATAAGAATGCATAAATAAACTACACAAGAACATGTAAATACACTACACAAGAATGTGTAAATACACTACACAAGAACATGTTAAAACACTACACAAGAACATCTTAATATACTACATTAGAATATGTAAATACACTACACAAGAATGTGTTATATACTACATAAGAACATGTAAATACACAACACAATAATGTATAAGTAGGCTACATAAGAATATATAAATACACTACACAAGAACATGTAAATACACTACATAAGAATGTGTAAATACATTACATAATAATGTGTAAATACGCTTCACAAGAACATGTTAAAACACTACACAAAATTGTGTAATTACACTTCACAAGAACATGTTAAAACACTACACAAGAACATCTTAATAAACTACATAACAATGTGTAAATACACTATACAAGAACGTGTTAATACACTACACAAGATTGTGTAAATACAACACATAATAATTGTAAATACATTACAAAGTAAGTTTAAATACACTTCACAAGAATGTGTAAATACACTGTATAAGAAAGTGTAATTACACTAGTTTAAGAATGTGTAAATACACTACACAAGAAAGTGTAAATACACTACACAAGAATGTGTAAATACACTACACAAGAACATGTTAAAACACTACACAAGAACGTCTTAATATACTACATAAGAATATGTAAATACACTACACAAGAATGTGTTATATACTACATAAGAACATGTAAATACACTACACAATATTGTATAAGTAGGCTACATAAGAATATATAAATACACTACACAAAACCATGTAAATACACTACATAAGAATGTGTAAATACATTATATAATAATGTGTAAATACGCTTCACAAGAACATGTTAAAACACTACACAAAATTGTGTAATTACACTACACAGGAACATGTTAAAACACTACACAAGAACATTTTAATATACTACATAAGAATGTGTAAATACACTACACAAGAACGTGTTAATATACTACATAATAATGTGTAAATACACTACACTAGATCTTGTTAATATACTACATAAGAACATGTAAATACACTACACAAGAATGTATAAGTACTTTACATTAGAATGCATATATACACTACACAAGAATGTGTAAATACATTACATAATAATGTATAAATACACTACACAAGAAGATGTTAAAACACTACACAAGAACATGTAAATATACTTCATAAGAATGTGTAAATACTCTACACAAGAACATTTTAATATACTCCATAAGAACATGTAAATACACTACACAAGAATGTATGGGTACACTACATAAGAATGGGTAAATACACTACACAAGAACATGTAAATACACTACACAAGATTGTGTAAATACAACACATAATAATTGTAAATACATTACAAAGTAAGTGTAAATACACTTCACAAGAATGTGTAAATACACTGTATAAGAAAATGTAAATACACTAGTACAAGAATGTGTAAATACACTACACAAGAAAGTGTAAATACACTACACAATAATGTGTAAATACACTACACAAGAACATGTTAAAACACTACACAAGAACATCTTAATATACTACATAAGAATATGTAAATACACTACACAATAATGTATAAGTAGGCTACATAAGAATATATAAATACACTACACAAGATCATGTAAATACACTACATAAGAATGTGTAAATACATTACATAATAATGTGTAAATACGCTTCACAAGAACATGTTAAAAAAACACTACACAAAATTGTGTAATTACACTACACAGGAACATGTTAAAACACTACACAAGAACATCTTAATATACTACATAAGAATGTGTAAATACACTACACAAGAACATGTAAATATACTACATAATAATGTGTAAATACACTACACAAGAACTTGTTAATATACTACATAAGAACATGTAAATACACTACACAAGAATGTATAAGTACTCTACATTAGAATGCATATATACACTAAACAAGAACATGTAAATACACTACACAAAAATGTGTAAATACATTACATAATAATGTGTAAATACACTACACAAGAAGATGTTAAAACACTACACAAGAACATGTAAATATACTTCATAAGAATGTGTAAATACTCTACACAAGAACGTTTTAATATACTCCATAAGAACATGTAAATACACTACACAAGAATGTATAGGTACACTACATAAGAATGGGTAAATACACTACACAAGAATGTGTAAATACACTGTATAATTGTAAATACACTGTATAATTGTAAATACATTACAAAGTAAGTGTAAATACACTTCACAAGAATGTGTAAATACACTGTATAAGAAAGTGTAAATACACTAGTACAAGAATGTGTAAATACACTACACAAGAAAGTGTAAATACACTACACAATAATGTGTAAATACACTGTATAAGAAAGTGTAAATACACTAGTACAAGAATGTGTAAATCTACTACATAAGAAAATGTAAATACACTACATACGAATGTATAAGTACACTACATAAGAAAATGTAAATACACTACACAAGAATGTATAAGTACACTACATAAGAATGTATAAATACACTACACAAGAATGTGTTAATATACTACTTAAGACCTTGTAAATACACTACACAAGAATGTATAAGTACACTATGTAAGAATGTGTAAATACACTACACCAGAACTTGTAAATACATTACACAAGAAAGTGTAAATACACAACTTAATAATGTGTAAATACATTACAGAAGTAAGTGTAAATACACTTCACAAGAATGTGTAAATATACTATATAAGAAAGTGTTAATACACTAGTACAAGAATGTGTAAACACACTTCATAAGAAAGTGTAAATACACTACACAAGAATGTGTAAATTACTACATAAAATCAAGAAAATGTACTACATAAAAAATGTAATGTAAATTTGTTGCGTTCAACAACAGCACTGTTTGTTCAACAATAAAGAGTACACATAGAATGGTTTTACTGTTCTTGGCATATATTTACATTTTTGTTTACTCTTGTGTTTTGAACTGGTAATTTTAAATACATGTAGTAGCGGAACATTCAAGTACATTTATCCTAAAGTACCTACGTAATTATATCCCATATGAGCTATATTTGCTGTTCACACTTGTGATGCTGTTTGCAGACATATGTAGATCCAGTCAGTCTGTAAATAATGCCGATCATGATTTACTATGTGCGATCTACAGTCAGTAAAGTATTATCACAACTCCTTCATCAGAACTCCTTATAAATTGTAATTGATGGTTAAAAAAACAAGAATGAATTATTGAATTTATTATAGAAATTTTGTAAGATAATTTACAATTGCACAGACATAGAACCATTTTCATAGGTATTCAACACAATAGTCTTAAAGGCCGGGAAGACATATAAGGAACTGAAGCAGAGAAATTGCCTCTTGTTCTAGGTATAGAAAGTTTATAACTTAAGAGGTTTTTACACAATTTACAAGAGATCATTGAACAGATCCCTCTAAACTGTGGCATAACTGTTTCTCTTCATTCCTGAAAATATGAACATTTATCTTAGTTCAGAAATGTGTCAGTAACAAAAAATGGTTGTTTGGAAAAAATGTTTTTTTTTGTCTGCCAGAAAATTTGAATTTACCTCCTGGGTGATTGGCAGGTACATCATTGGTTGAGAGCTTATTACATTATAGCTGTTGTACAAGTTGCATACTGGAAACATCTAACTTGACATTTGCAGGAAATTATCACATGTAACAATGCTTACTGTTTACATTTATATTTCTGTGTGTAATTGTTCACAAATGGTGTTTTTATTTTGTATCAATTTACTTAAATTTTCCAACAAAATGTTGTGTTTTTTTTTATGGTACTCTAGTAATATTTTGAAAAATTATATCCATTCCTTAAAAAGACACAAGCCGGGCCAAATTAGCTCAGTCGGTTATGCGTCTGACTATCGATCCAGGGGTCGTGAGTTCAAATCCACAATCAGCAACAGTCTCTGTGATGATTGATATATGACATTGTGTCTCATTATCATTCGTATCTCACCGCTGTTTCAAGTGGGAAAGTTATCAGTTACTTGCAGAGGACGGGTGTGTTTGAGTACTGGTTAACCTTTCATAATCCCAGAAAACAGTGGTTAGGTTAACTGATCATCTATTAGCCCTCAATGGCATAAAATGATGCTAAATATTCAATAAATCATTAAAAAGACAAAGAAAATACAAATTGGCAATACTCTCTTTGACAAACAATGTTTGGCATACTTTCTGATATTTTGGATTTATGTACTGTGGACAGAAACTAAACCATCACTGTAAGTAACTTTCTGCATCCTGTTTATTCAGTTAACTGGGATCTGTACTCACTCTCCAAAGCAGTTAATTCCTCCCTATCTACCATATATGATTAATTGTCTGCTGTCCAGCATTTCACTTACACAGTCCCCGGCATTCAATGTTGAAACAGGAAGACACAATCCCATCCTGCATATGATGTAGATAGTAATAATTTGTACTTCATGTCAATCTTGTGAGAATTTGAAGATGAATACAATGGATTTATAAAGGACACATTTGGTATTCAAACTGGCAGACATTCTACTCCAACCATGTTATACAATGTAATGAATACAAAAAAAAAAAAAAATTGACAATTTAACAAAAGCAACTTTGTAACTTGATATTTTCATTGATTATTGATGTTTATATTCAATTTGTACTTTTAAATGTTGGACCATTTCAGAATGCTAGTCATTTCTCAGTTTATATTCAATTCACACTCATGGTGGACCATTTTCAAATACTACTTGTTTGTTAGTTTTATATTCAGTTTGCACTACATTGAAACATTTTCGAACACAAGTTGTAGCCCTGTTTAGTTCAAAAATTTACTTCACACCCATTGTGGATTATTTTCCAACTTGTAAGTTTATATTCAATTCACACCCATTGAGGATCATTTTTGAACTTGTATGGACCATTGCAAACTTGTAAGTGTATGTTCAATTCACACTCATGGTGGATCATTTTCAAGCTTGTGAGTTTAAATTCAATTTGCACTCATGATGAACCATTTTCGAACTCTAGTTGTTTCTTAGGTTCAGAAAGATCCCCCCCCCCTCCCCCCTAACATTATTAGCATTGTAGAACTTCATTTCTTCATTCAGATGGGTATGCCCACCCCAGAATCTGCATCTGCCGCAGCATATGGACAGCCAGGTGGTCTCCCTTATGGAAGTGGCCCACCAGGGGGAGCTCCAGGACAATGCGGTTTTAATGTAAGTATTAAAATATAAAGGAATGTTATCTCAGATCTTAGATATGAATAAAGTTTTGTATCGGTAGGCTACTAATAATGTATGCCATTTGAAGATTTCATTTATTAAAGATATTGATTACAAATGAAGGTCTACTTTGGCAGAGTGGCATGACTACTGACCACACACTGCTGAGGTAATAGGTTTACAACCAGCTACATTCAAACACTTTATGTGAGAAAATGTTACTGTTGCTCAGGGAGGAATGGTTGCTAGACAGAGATTTATTTATGTTCTGAACCAGTATGGCCCGTCAATGCCTTCATTTAAAATAATGTGGCAGTTTTTCTTGTAATATTGTGCAACAAATGGGTCAATATTTAGTTAATTTTATTTTATTGAGTTTAAATAACAGTTCATTTTACAAATTGCCGATTTATGACCTTATTAAATTGACAGAATTTATTGTTGGTAATTTTAAAGGCAATGTGTCGGGGAAAAAAATCACTACAAATATTTTTTAAAAAAAAACATTGTTATTTATAAATAAATAACAAATGATATGGAATTTACCCAAATGTGACTGAAAAACACACAGTATTCTTATCAGAGTAATAAAATTGAATCAAAGCCTATATTCTAAAATTTAGTGTTGCTGACCTTCACCTTGCTATACGTATTTGGACCCATTCTATTTTGAAAAATATTAAACTATTATGAAGAATCAAATATAAATCAAAATGAAATCATGTGATTCATTTAATACATCACCAAATGCATCACAATTTTAAGTGTGAAAGCTATTTTAGACTAAGAGATCCCTTTTCAGTGTATTATTTTGTTATGTCTATCTGGGCATTAAGGCCCCAGGATTTAGTATATGTAGACTTGATCTATTGAAAAAAATTTTTTATCACTTATTTTGAATTTTTTAAAAATTCTGATAATATTTCCTTTAAAACCAATTCTGTTTTTAACAGTGGGCTTATCGACATGCTTTGACTGTTTTTGTTTTTGGTTTGTGTAGGTAGGGGCACCCCAGCCTGGTTATCCACAACCCCCAGGAGTAGCCATGCCAGCAGCACCAGGGGCAGGGCAACCTACATATGGGGTAAGTTGGTACTTTTTAATTATTATAACTTTGACATATATGCACAAAAGTGAAATGAAGCAAATGTTCATGGATACATACATTGTATATCTATACATGCTGTTTAAGGCTAATAGGTTGTGGGTTTGAGCCAAGTTTTATCCATTAACTCAGTGTTTTTATCAGCCTTTCCAGAGGGTTAATGAGAAGGCCCGTGAGATATAACCAAATATAAATCAGTATACAGGTATGGCAAAAAAATGTATTATAGTGAAACATTTCACATCTCACACTATTGATGTTGCTCTGTTCTGCAGATATGCAAGAACTGCACCTCTGGATCACTGACAAACACACACTGCCACTGGTTCTTAAACTGTCATAATTCAATGATGCCCCTTCAATTCATTGTTACAATGTTACCATGCACCTGCAAACTGTCATATATTCATCCAGCAACACTTATGTCATCCAGACTTGGAAGTCTGAGTTCATGAAATGTTCCATTAGTCTCACCTGTTGACGTGATCATTTTAAGCATTTAAAAAAACAATGCCCAACTTATTAACAAAGCTCTAATCTTTGGACTGCTACATTCAAGTAATGGTAGTAATTGGTAAGTGGGACATTGAATTCAAGTTTTGGTGGATAAAAAATTGGATAAGCATTTGAAATGGCCTTTCCTGTAGATTCAACATGAATATCTGCATTAGATAAGTGAATTCAGGTTAACATGGTTCTCCTGTTGCCAAAAAACTACTTCAGAATTATTGAGAACATTTTCAGGATTAAGTTTAATAGTGATCTGTATTTCCTTCATAAGAAACTGAAATCAAAATCTATACAACATAAAATTGTTCACTTTATGATTTTATCCTGCAGTCAAGGTAAATGTTAAAAGTAAAGGGACACATAGCAATTTAGATAACTTTTCACCACAATAATGTGGGGCACATGTTTCAGCCGAAGGTATAATGGGTAACCTAGTTTATGGCGGAAAACATGCGTGAACAATAGAACATGAGTAAATCTTAATTTTCTCCATTCTAACATTATCATGTGTCCATTTGAAATGCTTTGATCCTTTTTTTGAATGTGATAACTAAAGTATAAATTGTTTGTTTCCATTTAACTACAGATAGGTCGTTACATGCGCGGAAAAAATCCATTGTATACATAGATTATTTTTTATGATAGGGAGGGTATGGTTCCACCCCTGCCTACAATACGCCTGTACCACAGCCAGGGTATAATCAACCTCCTGCCTCTGGCTATCCAGCAGCATCCGGTTACCCCGGGACTGGGGCACCGGGCTACCCTCAGCCAGCTGGGGGTGCAGGTTATGGACAGCCTGCTGGAGCTGGATACGCCGGATACACACAGCCAGGAGGGGCTCCAGGATACCCGGGGCAGGCCCCAGCACAACCACCTAATCAAGCACCCTCAGCTCCAGGGGGATATGGCGGATATGGACAGCCAGGTCAACAACCCCCACCTTCAGCTCCTGGAGGTATGGCATATGCACCTAATGTAAGCCAAGGGCACAATGTCACAGCATTAGGTCAGGGTGGAGCTCATACAGGATACAAAGTCAGGGTAAGTAGTTGAAAACATCACTGATCAAAGTCACTTTATATTGTTTATTATGTGTTTTAGGCTCGGTCCCATGACCAACTCAGTGGCCTCTCAAATACAGTACTAGTTCTATTCATATGAGCTTACTTCGCATAGAATTTTGAAAATGAAAAATCATCATATGGTTGATAAAATGTTCACATGTTTGACTATAAGATATGGACCCATTATTTCTATATCCTGAAGTGCACTTATATTTTGAAGATGACTTAATAATATAATTTAAATCCTGATTTACTATCTTATTCAGTTATAATAATACCATAATTATAGCACTGTGTGTGACCAATCATTGTAAATATTTGAATTATTAATACTTCACCAGTACATAAATATACTGTTTTCTTAAAAAAAAACCTATTATCTCTGTTATAATAGAATCGAAATAAACATATTTTGACTGAATTTTATTTGCTAGTAATTAATATTTTAGACCAAAATAAATTAATTGCTAGATTATCATCCCCGCTTGCCCCCTAATTTTAAAGGCACCCCGGCCCTTTTTATTTCCATAATTTTTTTTATTTTTTTTTTTAAAAAACTTCAAAAATTTAGAAAATAAAAATAAAATCTTCCTGCCCTCCCCGTTTTAAGAAAAATTTGGATGATAATCTATCAATTAATTTATAATGGCCTCACACTTAAGTGATTGTATATGATCTGTATACATGTACAGTGATATGCAAATAGACTTGGAGTGTATTAGACATGATTTTTTTGTTAAATCAAAATCAAATATTTGAAGAAAAATCTTGCTTTAGTTGTCTGTGTAGATTTTAGTTTTGTTGAATATAAAACCATAAATTAAAACTGATATTTCAGAATAGAGTCTGGTTGACTTGATCACAAGTTCCTGTAGTGTTTTTTTTAGCCCACATCAGGATAAGCTTTTTCATTTATCTCCTTTTTCTCACAGAATAGTTGGCCTGGTATCACCTGATTTGATCTATAATTGGTTTTTAGGAAGTTCAAATTAAAACTAGGTAGCATTTATTCTGGTGACCTTAGTCTTGACCTCTACAGATGAATACTGGTAACTTAGCTTAAGTTTTTGCATTTAGCTCCATTTGATAAAAATTGTTTGACCTAGAGTCACCAAATTGGGTCAGTAGTTGTGATATGGATGGTGTTAATCAACGCCATGCAGCATTGTTTCAGGATAGCTTGACCTTGACCTCTACAGATGAATCCGTCAGCACAATGCTTACATTCTTGCACTAAGGTCAAATGGTTCTAATTGTGTTATGGCTAGTACTGCACAAAACAATACAAAATATTTTAGATGAACTTGACCTCTATGAATAACTAACCTTGCCTATAAAATGTTACAGGTTTTTTTTTTAAGCTTCATAATTTTGTCCATAGTTGTGTTATATGTAGAAGTACTAGGCTTCTTCATAGCCTCACTATGTGATAAAGTTGTATAGATTGAACATTTAATGCTTGAAGAATTCTCTTGTCTTACTTAAAATTCAATACTATGTACTGTGTATTAGTAGCAGGTTACTGCTGTGGTCCAAATATTCTGTGTTTTAGGAAGAAAGCAGATGTTATTCAATTTTACAAATTATATTTCTGCATCTCTGTGATTTTCAACAAAAATAAATCTGAAATACGACAGAAAATAAAAATAAACATGACCAGGAAACGGAACATATGATTTAAACACTTGTTTTTTTTTCTTGTAAATATTTTTTACATGACAGTATGCAGAAATAATGTAATTCATCTTTATTGTCTCTATGTATAGTGAATATCCTGTATAAATGCTCCTCCCTAATAAACTCCCGTGCCCATTTTTAGAAAAAAAAATTAAAATTACTTATCACTCAAGAAATTCATCTTTATTCCAAGTTTGGTTTAAACATTAATAAAGTTAAGTAAAGGCCACATCACTGGCAGAGTGTTTTATAAATTTAGATTTTGATTTTTCTCTGTCCCAAATAAATGCATCAGTTTTGCAGAATATAACACCCTTGATGGTGTTTATTTGGGGCAAGTGGTACATCATATCATTAAAATATTTGTACAGTAACTGTCTAAAGAAGGCAAAATGATTGCTTATTTTCTTGAAAAACTACCATGTATTGTGTATACTACCAAGAGACATTCATATGCGTAACTGACTTGAGCTATCAGGCCCGGCTTCCATAATGAAGCAGAAGAAATAAATTTCTTTTCTGTATATACTGTTTTGTTATAAATCATTGTTGTGTTTACAACTTACAGGAGGACCCTACGTTAAGACCTGCTGCAAACTTTAACGCAGAAAATGATGCTAAAATCTTACGCAAGGCCATGAAAGGGTTTGGTATGTTGAATTACTAGTATATTGATAAATTTTGTAATATGTTTTGTTCATACATATATTTATACTGATGCATTATATAAAATATTTCATATAAGATATATGTATTTCAACTTGAGATTTCATTGTTTTTATAAAAACTGAGGCTGAGTTGAGGCTCCTATCAAGTGATTGATGAATACCTTATTAAGTGTGATGGTTGCTTATATAAGTATACTGTCTATGCCTAAATAGTTGATGTATTAATTGATTTAATGATTGCTTGATTGATTAAATAGTGGATTGGTTAATTGTTAGATGTACAGATTGATTGATTGTTCGATTCATTCATTCATTCAATCATTTATTTATTCATTCGTTCGTTCATTCATTCAAATATTAATTGTGTGCACTGGGACCAAAATTGCTCTTTGTGTAGACTGGAGCAAAATTATTACAACAAAGTAAACATATGACAACCAGGATGTTCAGAGTGGAACAGAAGTTAGAGCGGTACACTTAATTGAATATGAAGGCCACATTGAGGTCTGAGTCCCCATTCCACCATCAGAAGTTGAGGGGGCAGTACTCCCTATAGTTGAGAGATCAATAGATGCCTGAAAATTCATTGAAATTAAATTTGAAGTAAACTCATGTCAAATAAATCTGTTTTCAGATGATTTTTTTTCTCTCTAAACATTTGGTGATTGCGAAACTGAAAGGACTAAAAAGGATTAAACAGAATGATGTATGTCAGGAAAGATAAGAAAGCGATAAAAAGTAGCACATTTTTTTATAATTTTGCTGCTTTCAAGCTGTTGTTGAAAACCCTTGAAAACTGGAGTATATTCTGTTGCAGGTACTGATGAGAAAGCCATCATAGATATTCTGGCCTATAGAACGAATGAACAAAGGCAGCAGATTAAAATGATGTTTAAGACATGTTTTGGAAGGGTAAGTTTCAGAAGTTTGGCTGTGACTGCCCAGTGGATGCTTCATTTACAAAGTTTTATGATGTTGCAATGAAATTCGATTTATGATTTAATTAAATAAAATTGTATGCATAGAAGACAAATTGTCAAATTGACCAATTTTGTTGTTTCATTAGAGCAAAGGAATAACAGAGCAAACTCTCTGCTCAGGTGGTAGGTTGGATATTTACGTTTACTCTAATCCTATTTTACCTTTGTGTATACTACTCTTTAGCCCGAGTGATCTAGGGCGTCATTTCAAGATCATTTTGCTTCTCACCGCAAAGGTTGTAGATTCGAGTCCTGCTCACTCCAAAAACTTCAAGTGAGAAAGTTTGTCAGTAACTTGCGTAAGGTTGATGGTTTTAATCAGATTCGTTCAGAGATCTTCCTTCACCAGTAAAACTGGATATGCCATATATAACCTGTAATGTGTTGAAAATGGCATTAAGCCCCATTAAAAAAAACACCATAATCACTGTGTGGCAGCCCAAGATAAATGAAATTAATAACAAGATTTCCATTGAAATAATATGCTAGTGAAATGTTATTTGTTTATTTTAAATGTTTATTTGTCTTACACTATAAACCCCAAGCTGGTCAAGACTCTGTCAGGAGAAGCTCAAGTCATAGACCTCTGATTTACTTCATTTGAACATGGCTTAGAATAAACTAAACTTTATTGTTCATATTCACTGCACTCCAAAAACTTTATGTGAGAACGTTTCCAGTTACTTGCGGAAGGATGGTGGTTTTCCTCAGTCTGAGGTCTTCCTCCACCAGTAAAACTGGAGATAACATATAGCCTGCAATGTGTTGAAAATGGCATTAACCTCCCATTCATATTCACTGTCTCACCTCTTATTATCCTTCCCCAATCAAATCAAATTGCTGTCATAGTTCACCTGTAATGTGTTTAAAATGGCACTGGACCCAATCCAAACATGCAGGTGCTCGAACTGATTCCCCTGATGATCATACGTGATGTATTTGGTTTTGAGCAAGGAGAGTTGAAGTGTTTCACATTTCCATACAGTCATACACTAATACATGCAAAGATTAATAAGAAAAATTTGTTTCATCATTGCCGTGTGTCCCTTTAAGACACTGAGTTTGTGGTCTAGTTGTAGACTAGAGCATTGGACCCAGGACAGGAGAGTCACAGGTATATGTTGTGTTCTTTATCTGCATATGTTTAGTATTGGTTCTACCCAGGAAGACTTCACGACTGATTTATCCTAGTTGTTAGAAATTGTTTCACTGTCAATGTAAAGTAGATAAGTTAAAAAATGATTGATTGAATATTTAGCATCATTTTTATGCCATTGAGGGCTAACAGACGATCAGTTATCCTAACCAACATTTCATGGGATCCTGAAAAGTTGACCAGAACTCAAGCACACCCCATCTCCGCATGTAACTGATAACTTTTACTCTTGAATCAGCAGTGAGAGATGAATGATAGTGAGACACAATGTTGTATGTATATTAATCATCACAGAGATTGTTGCCGAGCGGAGATTCGAACTCACGACTCCTAAAAGTTAAAAAAAAACACTTAAATACTTCCATCTGGGTTCATTACTATTGATTGCCATTTAATCGTTACATCATATGTATGTTACAGGATCTTATGCAAGATTTGAAGAGCGAGCTTGGAGGCAGGTTTGAGGATGTGATAGTTGGCCTTATGATGAAGAGTGACGAATACGACGCATATGAACTCAAGAGAGCCATGAGTGTAAGTTTGTCCTTCGAGAAAAATAAAATGCATCTGATAACATTAAAAAAAAAAGAAATTATATAATAGGTTCACTTTTAATTTGGGGACAAAATTTAAAAAGAACGACTTTTTTTATTTAAGGTTAATAAAACAATTTGTGTTTAAGCTTAAAGCTTGAATAATAAACTGTATTTGTTGGGGAGTTTTTGTTGGGTTATTTTTTAGGGTGGGTGTTGGAGAGGATTTGCGGGGTGGGGAGGGGGGGGTGCTTGAGGTGGGGTCTGCTTTAAAAAAAAATTTAACATTATGAAATATATTCATATATTTATAATGCAATAATCTAATAAAAAAATAAAAAAGACTTGCCAAAATTTGAACTTATGTTCTTTCAGTATCATACAACAATTATTGTTATCATAATGTAATATATATGTATATGATATTTAAATAAAGTTGTAGGAAACACAGTAAAGGAAAAAAGCATGTACATTCTTGTACTGCGCATCTATTTTCTGCACTTTCAAACTATTAGCTCACCATCAAGTCTGTCTGCACGGAAAACTATAGACCAATTTATATTCCGAAGTCTTAAAGTCGTAGGGAGAAAATTTTAAATGGGAATAAATTAGATTTCAGGGAAAGTAAAATGTCATCTTTTTCTGCTTAAATTATTTGATCTCTCGAGACAATTAGGGACAACTCGCTTCTTAGGAACCATTACTTCAAATTTACAATTCCAAGACAGAGAAGTAATTGTGTTGCGCTAAAATTGACTAATACTTCTCAATGACTTATATGTAAGTCTACTGTTATGCAGTACAAGACGTAATTTACAAAGTTTTACTGCAGACATACTTTCTTTGCATTAGTCGTAAATATCTAAAGAATATATGCTCAAATAGAAGAAACATGTGCTGTAATTATTTTCACTGGGAAAATAGAGAAATTGGGTCAGTTTGCATGTAGTGCTGCAGCTAATCGATGTTTGACCTACAAAAAAGTGATTTTCTCAGCTGTCATTACAGCAAACAAACATATGCATGTAATATGGTTAAACATTTTTGTTTCTACTTTCTGCTAGGATGTTTGGTTATTTGGCAACGTCATAACAAGATATGGCTCCCAATAATAAGCGAGTGGGTGGTTTAATGTAGAAAGCACATAAACTGTCCACTAATTTGAGAACATTCAGCTTTGTACTTGACATCTTTTATGGATATTTTACAACTATAAGTGTATCTTCATTTTCCAAACTTATAGAAAACATTTCATGTTATTACCATTATATGTATTAAAGGTGGTATATCAAAAAAAAAAAAATGATTGAAAACCAGATTTGAGTCAAAAATAAAAGCATCTTATTATCATTGATAACCAGAAGACCAATAATTTGAAATTTCAAATCTGCCAAAATGTGACAAAAACAATATTTTGATCCATGTGATGAAATCGAAACAGAATCCCAGTTATAAAAATAAATATCACATGGGCATTATTGGACAATCTTCACCTTGTCAAATTCAACAATAGTCAACCAATATGACAAATAAATTAAAATGAAATTGAAGTCGCAAGACTCATTTGATAATTTTTAGTGGAAAAAATATTTTTTCTCACCCGGGTGTGTAGGCCAAGCTAAGAAACACCTGGTCCTTATCAATATATCATTTGGGCATGTTTAAATAGAAATTCTTATGGCTATAAAGGCTCGGTGAGTATACCTTAAAGGGAGTGTATCAGGAAAAAATGCTATAAATGTCTTAAACAATTGAAACAATTACTAAAATGGTTAAAAAGCATTTCATTATCATTAATAAATAAAATACGAATGGTCTGGTATGTCAAATTCACCAGAACATAACAAAATCAATATACTGAATGTAGTGGTAAACTTGAGACAAATCCCAATTCTTAAAATAGACAACACTTAAATGCTGCTTGACGAACTTCACATCACCACTTGGACTCTTTCTAAGATGAAACAATTTTAACTACGTGTAAACCTGTATATAGGATAAAATTGAAATCAAAATGAAATCATGTGACTCATTTAATAAGTCACAAAATATGTGCAATTATAAGCAGGAATGTATTTCAGTCTAACCTAGGTGTGTAGTCCAAGGTAGGAAATCCAATTTTGATATATTATTTTGACATGAAATATCCTTTTGGCAATATTCGGCCAATGAGTATATATAGGCATGATATATTGGATAAAGAAATTTTTTATATGTCGTATAACCAGTACAACCAGAAATGTGTTGAAGATGGCGTTAAACCTCATTAAAAAAAAATTATTATCATAATAGATTTGTTTTTACCTTTATTGATATATGACATACATCTACAGGGCCTGGGCACTGATGAAGATGCTATGATTGAGATACTGTGCTCGAGAAATAACCGGCAGATACAGGCGATCAACCTAGCATATAAGACAAGTAAGTTTTGTGGAAAGTATATGTCTGGTTAAACTTATTTTTCTAGAAACAGAATTCTCTCTGCAGTTTAAGTCTGTTTCAGATGATGATACATCATTGAAAATAGTGAAATTGTTGCATTTTTAGTATTTTTCTGTCTGAAACTTGGCATAGCATTTGTCACTCTGTCACAAAATATCCTAACGCACAAAGATGCTTTGTATGATGCAACAGAAATTGAGTCTTCAGAGCAAAGAAAGCATAGTAGATACATGTAGCTTGTCCTGTAGGCATCATCAGTATTCTTAACAGTAAGAGTAAAGTCAATGAAATTAAGATATTGTGACTGAGTCCAGAAGGAAATTTTGAATTTCTAAGTCAAACAAGGGTAATAATTTACATGATATTCATGATTCATGATTGTCATACATGGATGGATTTAAAAAACACTTGGCTTAATTGATCAGCATGATATGATGAAGTGTCACGTGTAAGACCCAGAACCTTTTCCACAAAGGTAAAGATCACACTTCAATTTGTTTGATATTTTGTGTCTGGTCTGTAATTTTGTCTTACGTGGAGGGATTTGAAAATATCTTGACACAAGTGATCAACTTGTCATGATGATGTGTCATCTACATTTACCTGTAGAAATACCCAGACCTTTACATCAGATGTCAAGGTCATACAAATGTCAAGGTCACACTTTAATGTAAAAAAAACATCAAATCGCATGTCTAGTCTGAAACGTCAGTCCATTTCTCTTGATATCCATGGATACATTTAAATCCCTACCTTGTTTAAAATATATCATTATCTTCACAGACCATTTGTGGGGCATGAGACACTTGCCAGTGACATTTCTTGTTTTCTGTACTCCAGTAAATACACATACCTCTGCTTAAGACCTTCAAATCTTTGGAGAAAAAATGATGTTTTATTTGAAAGAAAATGGTATTCAACCAGGTGTGCACTCTAGGTTCCACAGTTTTCATTGGGTCCTCACTCAACTTGCACAATAATATCTCAGACAAATTCTTAAACAGACCAAATTTTATCTGAGGTAATTAAATTTGCCATATACTTGGTCTTTTAGCACCCATACTGCTTATTGAACTATCACCAAACCTGCACAGTAGTTATATAATCAGAAGATCTCAGACAAGTTTTTGAACTGGCCGAATGGGATAATTATTGGCTTTAAAATACGTGTGCACTCTAACACCAGCATTTATCATTGGAAGCCCGTGTGGTTCTGGCTAAGAATAGAATCACTGTCGATCTCTGCAGAGGGGTAGGAATCTTCCGAATGGGTGTCATGTTTATTTTATCGGTCTTTGTCATGTTCATTATTGTGGTTTAATTACCAACCCGTGTGTGGTTTCAGGGAGCCGTATGAGTGATGACAAGAATAGGATCACTCATGCATGTCGTAAGAAATTTGAGTAATATGATATAATTTTCTGAAACTCTGCAGTTCTTCTGGTATCAAGGTTTAAGGTTCATTCTGCATATTCATTTGTTGATGATTTTTTGCAATCTATATGTTAATTTGTGTTGTTGTTTTACATGTAGAGTTAACCTGGAATCTTCTATACTATACGTGTCAAAAACCTATGTGTTGGCACGCCATTAAGCCCCATTCATGCATCATTATCTATTATCATTGGATCTTCACCAAATTTATACCATAGTTACATCCTATAAAATCTGAGCAATTCTGAACAGGCCTAACTTTGTAATGAATATCTGTGTTGTTTCCCTTGAATTATAATAAAAAAAATTGCTTTATTTGACATAGTTTCTGATTCCACAGGTGAACCATCATGGCCCTCCTGCTAGAAAAAATGTAATTTATGGATGGAAGATCAAAACTATATAGGTGCAGTTTAACACACATAATAATGAATTTCCACAATATAAAAATATGATTCAGTCATTGTATAAGTTGTATTTTGTCTGTTCTGATCAGTTGCTGCAGATCGGAAACTAGGTTAACTGGATCATGTATCCCCGCCACAACAATATCAATAACAACAAACTGGGTAACTGCAACATCTTAATTGGGAAAGTCTTCTTTATCTGTTGCACAAACATCTTGAATAATTTTCCGAATTTGTTGCGGGAAAAAAAGTTGAGCATTAAACAGTTGTTAAGGGAACAAACATTAAATTTCAATATCTTCTGTAAGAAATAAAAAAAAGGTATCTAGGGACATTTAAATTAAATTAACATCTTTATTTGTTCGGCGCTATCATTTATCAGATTTTAACCTCCTCTGGGAAAATAATTTAATATTTCCAGCCATTCGGATATCAATTAAACATGTTTAGTGCAAGTTAAACTTGATATAGGAGCACCTAATGTAAAGATTGATTGACCTGCTTTTGGAGAAACAAACATGTATGACCTTAGCAGTAGCCATGCTATATTGTAGCAGTTGGTTTTATTTGGTGTTTATTTTTATAGTTTTTCTATGGTAACCCCTATAAAACTAGAACTCTGGAGATACATGTATCAGAGTTACTTATTTGTTGATTTTTTTTCAGGCTGTTTGTTAATTTATTGTTTTTGTACATGGGCCCTTCTTTGTCTGGTACTTTAATGGTCTTATTCATTTATAAGCACATCATTGATATTTGTTCTTTATTCTATAGGAAATTAAAAAATGTCTTCATGCTTTTCATTCAATGAAGGACCGAAATGGAAGAAGTGAAATTTACGTTTTATTTTCTGTTGACCTGTGTACTACCATAATGTGATGAGAAACACAGGGGATAGTCTAGGAGATTTTTCTCTGTTCAGTGTGTGCACTGATGACAAAGTTAAAGATGATGCCAGAAATAAAGTATTCATGTCTAAATTTCCAATCATCAATTTTTCAAATAACAATTCAATAAAAAAAATAGCATTTTTTAATGAGCAGAAACAACGATTATTTATATCACCATTATGCGACTACCACTTGGAGGCATTTCCTATTTCCTGCAGTGATACTATGCCTCTACCTGTCTCAAGGACCTTACAAGAATATGTACCTCAAAAAAGTATAGTGGGATCAAACCCAGCTCAGTTAAAAAATTTTACATTTAATATAAACACAAATTTTAATTGTTCATTAGGCAGTTCTGTAGTGAAAGGAGAGACTGCTGCTTGTAATAGTTTGTTTGACATTTTCATTTATTTCCCCACCAACAATATAAGAAAGTTTGCTGGTTACTTGAACAAGGTCTGTGGTTCTACAAAGATTTGCGACTTGCACAATGAAAAAACAACAACAGCTAATTGGCAAACACATTTAAAACAACTTCAAACCAGTTAATATGTAGGACAAACCTTGATACATACTGCAGAGTCACAGCCTTTGATGCATGTTCATCCAGAACTGCAGAGTTACGGCCCTTGATACATGTACATGAAGAACTGCAGAGTAACAGCCCTTGATGCATGTACATGCAGAACTGCAGAGTTATGTCCCTTAATACATCTACATGCAGAGCTGAGGCGTTATGGTCTTTGATACATGTACATGCAGAACTGCAGAGTTGCATCCCTTGATATACATGTATGTACATGGAGAGCTGAGGAGTTAGTCCTTGATACATGTTTATGCAGAACTGCAGAGTTACATCTCTTGATATATGTACATGCAGAATTGCAGAGTTATAGCCCTTGATACATGTACATGCGGATCTGCAGAGTTATGGCCCTTGATGCATGTACATGCTGAGCTGAATAGTTATGGCCCTTGATACATGTACATGCAGAACTGCAGAGTTATGGCCCTTGATATTTGTAGTCCTATAATTACCCAGAACCACAGCTGCTTGATGCCATATTTAAATGATATGTTGATAATGGATTAAGACACATATCAAGTTTTTAGTAAAAAAATGAATTTGTTTGCATTTTCAGTGTACAGAAGACAGTTGGAACAAGACATTGTTGGGGATACATCAGGACATTTCAAAAGGCTTATGGTCTCAATGGCAAATGTATGTTTTGTTCAGATTATCAATATCCAACCATGGAAGATTTTAACTCTCCAGATTATCAATATCCAACCATGGGGGTATAAAATTGTCCAAATTATCAATATCCAACCATGGGGGTGGAAAATTGTCCAGATTATCAATATACAAGCATGGGGGTGTAAACTTGTCCAGATTATCAATATCAAAAAAATAGGAGATGTAAACTTGTCTAGATTATCAATATCCAACCATGGGGGTGTAAAGTTGTCCAGATTATCAATGTCCAGCCATGGGGAGAGGTGGGAGATTGTCCAGATTATCAATATCCAACCATGGGAGTGTAAAGTTGTCCAGATTATCAATATCCAACCATGGGGATGTAAACTTGTCCAGATTTTCAATGTCAAACCATGGGGGTGTAAAGTTGTCCTGATTATCAGTATTCAACTATGGGGGGTGTAAAGTTGTCCAGATTATCAATATCCAACCATGGAGGTGTAAAGTTGTCCAGATTACCAATGTCCAACCATGGGGCGTAAAGTTGTCCAGATTATTAATATCCAACCATGGGCGTATAAGTTGTCCAGATTATCAATATCCAACCATGGGGTGTAAAGTTGTCCAGATTATCAATATCAAACCATGGGCATATAAGTTGTCCGGATTATCAATATCCAACCATGGGGATATAAACTTGTCCAGATTTTCAATGTCAAACTATGGGGATATAAAGTTGTCCAGATTATCAGTATCCAACCATGGGGTGTTAGGTTGTCCAGACTATTAATATCCAACCGTGGGGGGTGTCAAGTTGTCCAGATTATCAATGTCCAACCATGGGATATAAAGTTGTCTAGATTATCAATGTCCAACCATGGGATATAAAGTTGTCCAGATTATCAATGTCCAATCATGGGGAGGAGGAAATTGTCCAGATTATAATATCCAACCATGGGGGCGTAAAATTGTCCAGATTATCAATATCCAACCATGGGGGTTTAAAGTTGTCCAGATTATCAATATCCAACCGTGGGGATGTAAAGTTGTCTAGATTATCAATGTCCAACCATGGGGAGGGGGGGGGAGTGGTCTAGATTATAAATATCCAACTGTGGGGATGTAAAGTTGTCCAGATTATCAATGGGGAGTGGGGGAGTGGTCTAGATTATAAATATCCAACCATGGTGGTGTAAAATTGTCCATATTATCAATATCAAACTGTGTGGATGTAAAGTTGTCCAGATTATCAATGTCCAACCATGGGGAGGTGGGGGGAGTGGTCTAGATAATAAATATCCAACCATGGGAGATGTTAACTTGTCCAGATAATCAGTATTCAACCCTTGGGGCTGGAGATTGATAATGGTCCAGTAGTTACATTTCAGGTTGTTGTCTATACCAGTCAGAGAGTTAAAATGATTTGTGCTGGCATAAATGTTGGCAAACTTGTCTCTTCATTCAGAGATCTTACATTTGACTCTAGGTGAAATTAGTTAATCCAGCAATACATGCAACATGGATATAGAGTAATATGTGGAAATGCAGTGCAAAAGAACTATAACTCTGTCATGAATAATAACATAATTATCTCTCCTTTTCTACTTTATATTTGGTTACTTTGCTTGTCTGGAGCATAGCTTCAAAAGTATGGAATTGAATCCAATGTGAATTGGAACATAGATAGAGGACAATGTCTAGAAGCATAGAGGAAACAATTCATAACACTATCTTGAATACTGACAAACAATATCTTGAATAATGACAAATCTTGAATAATGATGAACACTATCTTAAATAATGACAAACACCCTCTTGAATAATGACAAATCTTGAATAATAACAAACACTATCTTGAATAATGACAAATCTTGAATAATAACAAACATTATCTTGAATAATGACAAGCACAATCTCTAATAATGAAAAACACCATCTTGAATGATGACAAACACCATCTTGAATAATGACAAACATTTTCTTGAATAATGACAAACAATAGCTTGAATAATGACAAACACCATCTGGAATAATGACAAACACCATTTTGAATAATGACAAACAATATCTTGATAAATGACAAAAGGTATGATAAATGACAAATTCCATCTTGAATAATGACAAATTTTGAATGATGACAAATCTTGAATAATGACAAACATTATCTTAACTAATGACAAACATTATCTTGATAATGACAAACACTATCTTGAATAATGACAAACACTATCTTGAATAATGACAAGTACAAACGCTATCTTGAATAATGACAAAAACTATCTTGAATAAAGACAAACACTATCTTGAATAATGACAATGACAAACACCATCTTGAATAATGACAAACACTATCTTGAATAATGACAATGACAAACACCATCTTGAATAATAACAAACAAATCTTGAATAATGACAAACACTATCTTGAATAATGACAATGACAAACACCATCTTGAATAATGACAAAGACAAACACCATCTTGAATAATGACAATGACAAACACTATCTTGAATAATGACAAAATTACCTCCTCTTTTGTACTTATTTTGGGATAAATTTGCTTGGCCAGAGATAGAAGGGAATCCAACTAAAATTATATCTTGAATATTCTCAGTGCTTTCTTCCGTTTACCCGACTTCACTTTACAAACACAATATGTGTCAGTCAAGGACTTGTTCTACAAGCATCCATCAGTGTTACTGACAACCTTGTTGACTAATTGTTGTTATAGGTGATATATTTAAGTTAATTGATTGGCAGCATCTTGATATAAAATGAGAAATAATTTTTACAGCAATAGTCTTGTTACTTTTGAATCACCCCTTGTGGTTCCACTCTGATTTATGTTTATGCATCTTCTTTCACACCAATAAAACTTGTTGCTGTATGTGACATAATGTAATTATAATGTCTTGAAAATATTCTTAATAATCATTTAAGAAAAGAAAACAAGTTGTTATGTAATAAAATTTAGTTCTACAAAGCTGGGCCTGATTCGCTCAGTCGGTTACACGTCTGACTATCAATCCAAGGGTCGAGAGTTCGAATACCCAGCAACAATCTCAATAATGATTGATATACAACATTTGTCTCATTGTCATTTGTCTCTCACTGTTGATTCAAGTGGGAAAGTTATTAGTTACTTGCGGAGATGGGTAGTGCTCGAGTTCTGGTCAACCTTTCAGGATCTTAGGAAACAGTGGTTAAGTTAACTGATTGTCTGTTAGCCCTCAATGGCATAAAAATGACACTAAATATTCTATCAGTCAATCAATAGTTCTACAAATAACAGATTGATTATTGCAGCAAGATTGACTGTATTGGTCCATTTGTTTGTTCACTAAAAAATTTCTGTTAACCATTTTTCCTTGAATTAAAATATGTAAATATATTGTATAAGCACTTGTACTTTACAGGGTCATCGTCAAGAGAACCAAGCTGTAGATATGGCCAAAGCTAATGCTGATGCCCAGGTAATGACAATCTCAAACTAAGTATACATAAGGTCAAAGGGGAATTGTGCCATTAAGCCCCTGCTATTTGAGGAATGATGGAGATAGGGCATAAAGTGTTACCTATGTCTGCTATTCATAAGTTCATTCATCAGTTTTGAAATAGTGTCCTCTTAGTTTCCTTTAAGATATTCTTATGAAACTTTGTGTGAAGGTTCCTAGCAGGAGAAGAAAGCTTGGGATTCTATCTTGTAGTTTTTTAGGTAAATAGGGCCAAAGTCAATGTTAATAAAAATTGAAAAATGGTTTCTACTCTGACAGTAAACTTAATTTCCTTTTAAGATATTTTAGCAAAGCAAAACATATATAAAGATTGAGTAGACATAATTTATAGCAAATTGTTAAAATGAACATTTGTCAGTCATTGATCATTTGTTAACTGTATGAAAATGTGTTTACTTCAGTCCCTTCTGCAAGCTGGTGAGAAACGATGGGGAACGGACGAGTCCCAGTTTAACGTCATCATGGCATCTCAGAGTTATGAGCAGCTGCGTGCTGTATTTGATGCTTACAGTAAAATCAGTGGAAAGGATATAGAAAAATCAATCAAGAGCGAAATGTCAGCAAACCTGGAAATTGGAATGTTGGCAATTGGTAAATAAAGATTGTTACACTCTCTCCAGCTAAAATAAAAAGATCAAATCATGGAGCAATGTCCAACAAAAAGATAACCATTAATTACATCCCTACCTGTAACAATTTTATCAATAGTCGTGTATAAATGAAATTCTGATTCTGTGAAATATTGTTTCTTCATCAGTCAGTGATTGAGTTCCAATAAGTAACATTCTATGAAGCATAAAATATTATTACACTAAAATTCCAATTGAACACCCCATGTGGCATTCCATTTTCAAGGTTTTTTCCTTAATGAGAAACAGACACCAATATTGGGTCGCTTCCCTAAGCAAAATACTTACTTTTTTCACCTTTTTGACCAAATAAATCAAATAAACATTTTTTTGGGTAGTTTTTGCATTGTGCAACATGATGAATAAGTAATATTACTATGATATTACCTCAATGAGGCTCTACAAAATATATAAATATGTGCACACTGATATTGTTTACATGGGTAGGTTACTGTAGAATAATGTACAATGCTTAAGATAAAGACTATGTCGCCTCTTCCATATTGAAAAAAAAAATAAAAGTGCACAAAAATTCTATTTGGTGAAGTGTATTTTTGTACTCCATGGACTGGTTTCTCCTCTGTGTGTTAATTTTATCTACTGACTGGTATTATGTACCTTAACGTGTGACAGTCTATGAAAAGTCAACAAACTAATCCCTGATAATGACTCTGATTGATCAAATGCACAAACATCAATTGATTGATTGTCATTTTTATGCCATCGAGGGCTAACATATGATCAGTTAACCTAACAACTGTTTCCTTAGATTCTGAAAGGTTAACCAGCATTCGAGCACACCCCATCTACTAACTTCCCCACTTAAATCAGCAGTGAGAGACGAATGATTATGAGATATAATGTTGTATAGCAATCATCACGGAAACTGTTGCCGGGCGGGGATTCGAACTCAAGGCCCCTGGATTGATAGTCGGATGCATAACAGACTGAGCTAATCGGGCCTGGTTGATGCACAAACAAGCAATTAAAATGAAATAACTTACTTGGATTACTGATCTTTCTCAATTTTATCAAAGAAATAAACAGTGTATAGTCAGCTCAGATTAATTGTAATGGAAACGCTTTTGGCCATTTTGAGTAATGAACATTATGTAATTATGATTCCATTATTATATTTTTGTCTATTAAGTGAATGATTGAATACCAGATTTTAAAACAAGAAATATTATAAAATCTGTAATAAAAGGTATTTGCCCAATTTTAAGAAAAATTAAGATAAGAATTTGACTTGGGCCTATTATCACATACAGAATGCGGATAAAGGCCCAATGCACTTACTTTTGGTGACCACTTATATTCAAGTATGCGCTTATTTACCAGATTAAACAGTATTTCAGTAAAGTTGTTTTTCTCTTTTCTATTATTTTAGTGAAATCTGTGAAAAGTAAACCAGCATATTTCGCGGAGAAGTTGTACAAGTCCATGAAGGTAATGTATTGCCCTGTGATATAACAAAACAAATAGCAATTAAACTTGAAATGGTTAATCAGTGTTTTATCTGGCACTGCCACTTCTTAATCTAGACGAAATACAATGTTGTGAAGAGAGTTTTGGATGCTGGCAGCATTTCTTAACCCTTTAATTCATATATATGCCTTTGGACGCCTCTAATATAGACGCCTTTGGATACCTCTAATATAGAAGGCTTTTGAATTATTGGGTGAATTATGTTTATATTAAGTGACAGAGTGGAAAACAGTGCAGGAAGTGTTCATATTGCTCGTTATGAGCAATCTGAACTCTTCCTGCACTGTTTTCAAAGGCCTTCTGTGATTGGTGCAGGAAAACGCATATCTATGGAGTAAAGGGTTAAACAATTCGTATCATAAAAAAAAACAGAATTCATTTTGTACTGATCTGAAGCGTTTGATTTGAATATTCATGTTTAACAAACCTTGCCTGACATCATGTTTATGATTTGATAACGGAACTGGCCTTTCAAATTTAGTTGTCTACCAGTCATTTGAAGCAATTTTCAATGACCAAGGCTATAATATTACATGCAATTTCAAATGATATCACTTAATCTGCCATACATATGACTGTGATAAAAGCAAACAGCTCTACTGGCATCAGTAACATGCACCTTGTACCATTCCCAAGTGATAATGTCACTTATGTGAAATGTTTTTGCAAACAACCCTTCTGTATGTAAACATTAATGAACCATTAAATAAAAACTTCTTCCATAACTGTACAGGGAGCTGGTACAGATGACAAGACGTTGATTCGAATCATGGTGACACGTGCGGAGGTGGACATGGTCCAGATCAAACAAGAGTTTCAGAGGATGTTTGGAAAATCATTAGAACAATTTATCAAGGTAAGACATTATCATGTTCCTTTCCTCTCCCAGTGAGGTTTCTTAACATTTGTGTGATGCTTTTTGTTTGATCAAAAGGTTAATCGTGAGAATATGAAATTAAACCTGTTCACGTTTTTGTGTTTTTTTCTCTTCCAAGACCTTTCCACACATTACCTTTAAAAGGTCTCTTAACTTCCTTAATGACTTTCTGGATCCAAAGATATGGCCATTTTTCTAACTGAGTGTATTGGATATGCCCCTTTTTGCCACTAGCAGCATTTGTAAAAATAGATATTCATGATATTTGTTGATAAAATAGTTATACTGTAAACCCCCAAATGCTCCTCCTTGAAAAACACTTTACCCTTTTATTAATGGAAAATAAAATGATCTACCACTCTTTTTGATTTGTTGGAATATTTAGCATCATTTTATGCCATCAAAGGATAACAGATGAGCCTACCACTGCCCAGCATTTAAAATTGAATAAATGCCTCATTACTGGCAGCTACATGTTTACATATAAAACATTTTACACACACTCTATACAAAACATAAATTTCAATTTCTTGGGCTCAAATAAGCATCCTCCTTTTGCAAAAGGCATTACATTTGGTGATCTATAATTTTCAGTAGCATTTCCCCCCTATCATAAATAAGTTTAAATATAAAATGGGAATCATTGAGAACCAATATAAAATGGGAATCATTGAGAACCAATATAAAATGGGAATCACTGAGAACCAATATAAAATGGGAAACTAAGAATGACTATAAAATCCAAACATTGGTACCATTCTAAAATGGAAATCATTCAGAACTTATATAAAATGGGAATCAATGAGAACAAATATAAAATGGGAATCTTTGAGAACCAATATAAAATGAAAATCATTGAGAACCAATATAAAATGAAAATAGTTGAAAACCAATATAAAATTGGAATATTGGGTACCATTATAAAATGAACCAATATAAAATGGGACCATTGGGAACTATATAAGATTGCAATCAATGGAAACCAATTTAAAATGGGAATCATTGGAAATTATATGACATGGAAATCATTGGGAACTAATATAAAATGGGAATCATTGGCAACCAGTATAAAATGCAAATTATTGGGAACTAATATAAAATGGGAATCATTTGGAACCAATATGAACTAGGAATTTCCCCTTTAATCAAACACAAGTTTTAATAACCATGTTCTATAAGTCACATTGCTGAAATTTGTCAAACAATTTATTTGAATAATGTAATTTGTTTTATGTTTAATTTGTTTTCTGCATTGAAACAATATTTTGATGTTGATGCCATAGGCAAAATATTTAAACAAAAATTATGTTTGATATCAAATATTGTTAAAACACATGAAACTTTGATTGGGAAAGTTTAGGGGGCCCTTACCTAATTCAATATTCATATATTAATTGTCAGCATTTGCAGTTAATTGAAAAAGCAATCTTGTAGATGAGACGTGTTAATCAATATATATATCTTCTTACTGAATTCATTTGATCACTGTTTACAACTGGTTGCCATAGGTTACCATATGTTTTTAACTGAATTATTCTGCAACAAAGGAATAACCTGGTTACCATTCTTCCTTGGGAGAATATAAGATGTCATGATCCTACAGAGAAAATAGTAGAAAGTGATTGCAATACGAGGGGGATCAGAAAGTTTGTAGACTTTTGCCATAACTTTTTTATTTATCATTGTATTCTGATAATTCTCAGGGAGCCTGTGCCGCTATATATTTACAGTAATTTTTGAAAAAAATTATAACTTTTCATCATTAGTTTATATTCTATAGTAACTATGGAAACGTTGATTTACATAGTTGGGGCAGTTTTTGCTTGTTTCCTACCTCTACTGTTCAAACAAGCGTAGCATTGCTAAAACACTTTTTATTTTTAAATAAAAAATACCAATGTGCGCTGTATTGTATGCTTGTTTATATTTTTTTAAAAAATAACACCAATTATGCACATCTCAAAATTACGTTAATATTATGATGTTACAGTATGCCATTTTGATTGAAACAAAATGATGTTGGGGTACTTGAAAATGGATAAGCACACGGCATACCGCAGTTCCATAAAATCCTGCTCCATGTTAGGTAATACATCTGTTCAAACAGAGAAACAAAAGTATGTACAGTGAGTTTAATGTTTTAATGTCACAAAAATAATGTTTTTGAGAAAGTCGGTAATCAGCCATTTAAAAAGAGCAAATAGGAAGTCGATTTGAAGACATATTGGAATCAAAGCATGTTTTACAGAATTTTGTGTCCAGTATACCATGTTGAAATTTCGTTAACATATTCACTCAATGGTGTAAATGGTGTCAAAAACATACAGACCATGAATGAGAGTATTTTGAGAAGTGGTGACTCAGTAAATTTGATACAAAAGCACCTATTTAAAATATTGATGTTGGTTTTTTTTTTAATACAATGTCATCATTTTGCCCCGACATAACTAACTCCTATGCTTTGACTAGCGCCTTATTTTTTTAATAGTTGACATATCATGTTAAAATTTTCAAAATATGTCCCATATACATTTATTTCAAATAAAATAACACTATTGTGCATTGTATAATTGATATAAATAAGTTATGGCAAACGTCTACAAACTTTCTGATCCCCCCTCATACATGTACCTGTATATCTATAGCGGATCCTAAATGAGTGTTCATTTATTATTAAATTTATTAAATGAGTTGGCAAATATTCATTATGTGAGGCTCTTTCTAAGCATGATATCAATTTTGCCTACGAGTTTAGTAAATTTAATTATGAATGAGAATGAATGTAAGATTTTTTTCTCTCAGAAAAATGTTACTTATACCATTTATTCTAATTTAGAGGTCTTCACTAGAGAATTTTTTTCCCTCCAAAATTGATAACACTGTAACTAACACTTTGTATATATATTAGTGAATATTAAGCAATGAATTACCAAGCAATGAATCAGTAGAGATACACACTACATGTATTTTAATCTAAATTGTCATGAGTTTGGTAGGTGAAGAGGTCATGTACATTTACTATACACAATATTCAATTTACACTGTTTTCTGGTTTGCACATATTGTTAGAACTGTGTATTCTGTTTACTTTGCTGCTATTATTCTGTTATATATTCTGTTAGCAATTAAGCATAAATTTCTTTAAGTTGAGCTGTTGGCATGATATATTTTCAACTATGTGTATTGATTTCTCTGGGTTAATAGTTAGCGTACTCATCTGTTGTGTCTTTCCTCTTGCTCGAGTAACTTGATGTAGTTTTCCTTAGGTTTTAACATATTAAGTTGCTGTCTTTAATTAGAATTAAAATACTTATTCCTCTTTGCATGGTATTTATACATATGGAAATGAAGTTAATTACATTTCCTAATTCAAGGCAACAACTTGGGTCAAGGTAATAACCTCATTTCTTAATTCAAGACAATAACTTAAGTAATTTCCTAATTCAAGGCAATAACTTTCATTGTTTGTTAATTCAAGACATTAACTTCAGTAATTTCTTATTCAAGGCAATAACTTTCATTGTTTGTTAATTCAAGACATTAACTTCAGTAATTTCTTATTCAAGGCAATAACTTTCATTGTTTGTTAATTCAAGACATTAACTTCAATAATTTCTTATTCAAGACAATAACTTTCATAATTTCCTAATTCATGACAGTAACCTCAGTCATTTCCTAATTCAAGGCAATTACTTTAATAATTTCCTAATTCATGACAGTAACCTCATTCATTTCCTAATTCAAGGCAATAACTTTCATAATTTCCTAATTCATGACAGTAACCTCAGTCATTTCCTAATTCAAGGCAATATCTTTCATAATTTCCTAATTCATGACAGTAACCTCAGTCATTTCCTAATTCAAGGCAATAACTTTCATAATTTCCTAATTCATGACAGTAACCTCAGTCATTTTCTAATTCAAGGTAACACCCTTCAAAAACTTCAGTCATTTCCTCATTGAAGATTAGAACTGCATTAATTTCTTAATTCATGACAATAACTTCAGTCATTTACTTATAGAAGGCAATAACTGCTGTCTATGAATCTTGAGGTGACAACATTATGGGTTATTCTGAAAAGTTCCATGGAAAAATTCTGCTGTACGTAGTGGCCTTTTTTAAACAGATAGGCTGCTTATATGTGAAAATTAGCAATACGCAGATTATACTATCATTTTATCAATAGCTACATAAAGTTTATTTTATGATGTTGCTTTTAGCTCTACTGGCCATAGGCCACCAGGGCTTATGTCAAGGTAAATTGTCCGTCATTGTCCGTTAACCTTTTTCTTGTAAACGCGATAGCACCTTCATTTTTCATTGAATCTTAACCAAACTTGCACAGCAGTTATATAACCACAATATCTTGGAAGAGTTGTTAAACCAGAGTGATTGGACAACAAATGCCCCCACCACAGGACTTATAAGCACATTTTAAGTAAAATTTTGAAAAAAAAGTTTCTCTGAAAGTCCTAGACCTTATATACTATCATGAAGCATCTATTGCCAGTACAGCGATTCAGGTCCTTTTGGGCTTCTTGTTTTTAATTAATGAGGTGTATTTGTGAATTTTATTTGATTTTGAAATAAATATATAATATTTAATTAATTATTTCACTGTTTATAAATACTGAAATAACGAATCATATTTTCATTTTTTTTCAATCATAAACTCAAAATAAGTGTTGGTTTCTAATGAAATATCAATTAAGTATCACTTGTGACCATTTTAAGTTTCAGTTGATAAAGAGAAAAAGTTATTTTACTGAGAGCAATAATTCCACTCCATGTCTTTTACTGATACGAATACATGTAATCCATGTGTATTTCACTGGCTGAAATATAGTGAATTAAAAAATGTAGATTGATGTAAGAAACTTAGTTGTTGCATTGTTTTGTATAAGTGTAGCACCTGTATTATATATTAGGACTTAGCTAATATATTAATTGTCGTTGCTGTACTGCCAGAATAGTCTACCAGGTAAAGCTTGGAAGAAATGTCCACTTACAGATTTTACTATTTCACACATCCCAATTGTTGTCTTTTTTAATGGAATATGAAAACTGTGTTCTCTAATTAATGTTTAGTTGGCAATAGAATTTAAAATTTCTATTCATGCACTTTTTCTAGTTTGATACTATACTAGAGGTGTTCATGCACTTTTTATATGGAAGACCCCAGTGTGATTTTATAAAACAAGTACACGTATTAGATATACTTAGTGTCAATGTAGGGTTTCAATCTCATTAAAATCAGATGAACTTTAGCTTCAATACTCTAAATTGAGTACAGTAGATCTTACTACCACGCATAGGAGGTCACCTCAAATTGACCTTTCATGTAATTGATATTCATAAAAATTCAGCCAATCAGATTATGCGTTACATTTGTAGTTTATTGAAATTTACAACATGACGTCGATAGATACACTCAATATTCAAGAAAGAGAAATTGCATATAATACACTTATCAGTCACATAGTGCTGTTTTCTGGGTGTGAATTTGGCCATTGTGATCGCCCTATGCTGTATAAATATAAATGTACCGGAAAATCATTTACGTTTATCATGGGCACAGCAATCAAGTTTTCATCGTAAAAATTATAAATGCATGATAATCCATATTATATAACTAAATATATAGATTTTTCTTCATAAAAAATAGACTTCTACTTTCGCTTTCAAAATCGTGAAAGCAATGCTCTGATTGGTTTGCGGAAAGGTCAGTCTGAGGTGACCCTCTATGCGTGGCCGACAGATCTACAGTGCGTAGAGTATTGAAGCTAAAATTTATCCGATTTTAATGAGATTTTGTTAAGTTTTTGCGTGAAACTGATATCTACCATAGAGACCTTATCCATTTCTGTTATGATATTATTTAGATGAGTATTGTTTGTATATGTATATAAGCCATATGAAATCACATGCAGCATTCAGACTTCATGTACATCTGTTCCAAACCAACATTGAGTTGTCTAAATTTCAGACAACAAATGTTTCTGTTTTTTTTTTGATAATGTGATACAAATTACACTTTCATCATTTTTATAGGGTTGTAACATACACATTATATGCTTGTGAAGTTATGTTTGACATGTTCATATGTTTTTTTTTGTTGGAAAAACACATACAAAATTGAGAGTGTAGTATATCTTGCACCCAAGAGTCACTGACTGGCTTACAAAAATTAAGCAAACACACATTTATTATCATTGATGCATATTTATATTTAGGTTAAACCATTTACTGGCAGTAAAGAACAGACCAGTCTGCCAGAAACTTGCATTCTTGTCAGGGTATAAATATCCCTCTTTTAGATAGATTGCATTCAAGTTTATATTTATGTTATAATACTACTGTACATGTATATGTGTGATGTTCCTTACCTTTGACCCTAATCATTACTGACATTAAGCCAGACTGGATGCTGTGTTTCTATGGTTTTCAGGAGGATACATCAGGGGACTATCGACGAATCCTGCTGGCGATGGTCGGGGGTCCGACAGGATACTAGAACCACGCGCATCAGTACGTGGTTATTTTCTCCACAATGTGTAGATGTTTGGATTAAATGTAGCACTGTATACTCTCAGTGGATTTGCTTCTCTTTAGTTTTAATAATTTACAATTGACACGATACAATACTTGGAATGGACACTTTAGTGTATTCATTTTCTTTTAGTAAAACTAACTAAAGTGATGAATGGTTAAGTTGCATAGCAACATTATTTAGTATGATCATAGGCATACCGCATCCTCGAATATTATAATTTATTTGTAGAAAAATATTTTATAATCAATTTTGTTAAATTACCACCAGTAATATTTACATAATCTTTTATATGTACTTTAAATGTTTAAAAAAAATAAATATTGAAATTATAATATACATGACATGTTGTGGTTGTTAATTTCTATAAGCATGGTCTTTCTTATTTGTGTTTGTTTTCAAGTTTTGTGAATAGTCACCATGACAATGTAATTCAAGTATCATTACAAAACAAAATGTAAAATATAGCCATATCAGTATGGAGAAAAAATATATAAGTATGACTAGTCAAAGTCTTGTGGTGTAACGTTGTAATATTCCCTATATGTGCTAAAACATTATAAGACATGTAATAATAAATGTTCACAATAGTTGATTTTACATTATCAATGAAGGCACAAACAACTGTGATTAATTTGATATAAATTCATGTCATTGTTTTAAATATTGCTATCTCAGACATTTGTGAAGCAAGGAGAATGGAAATGGCATTGTCCGTCTAATCATTTGATTGTCACAAAATATTTTGCTCTCAACTCTTATTTTTATCTCAATATGATGAAAATTTGTTGATAGTACAGACATCAAGTGGGTTTTCTCATGTTTTCTTCAGGTTCTGGTCAGATCCTTTTTTTATTTAGGTACATTGTAAATTTGTGGACATAAATGTATGCATATTTCTTATTTGAGAGTTATTTCTGTTTTTTCATGAAATTATACTTATATATTATGTGCATGCTTGTATACTTTTGTGAATGCAGCTCCTCTGACTTTTCAATCAGCTAGCTAACAGCTGACACTTTGATACGTTTTTCAACAACATTTAATGTACTTGACACAGAAACCAACTCCGAATAGGAGAAACATTTGATTAAATAATAACCTCTCTGACAAATGTGTCAAAACGGACAATAATAAACTCTCTGACAAAAGTGACAATAAAATCTCTTACAAATGTGTCAAAAGTGACAGTAATAACCTCTCTGACAAATGTGTCAAAAGTATCAATAATAACATCTCTGACAAATGTATCAAAAGCGATAATAATAACCTCTCTGACAAATGTGTCAAAAGTGACAATCACCTCTCTGACAAATATGTCAAAAGTGTCAATAATAACCTCTTTGAATATGTGTCAAAAGTGACAATGATAACCTCTCTGACAAATGTGTCAAAAGTGACAACAATAACCCTCTGACAAATGTGTCAAAAGTGTCAATAATAACCCTCTGACAAATGTATCAAAAGCGACAGTAATAACCTCTCTGATAATGTGTCAAAAGTGACAATCACCTCTCTGACAAATATGTCAGTACTTAACAAAATAACCTCTGACAAATAAGTCAACATTGACAATTCCTGTTTCATACACTGATCACTATCAAGCAGTAGCAACAATTGCTAACTTTTATAGATAATATCAAATGAAAACATCTGAATCTGATGAAACTTTGTGGACAGTACATACCACATATATTAAGTGAATATCACATATTCCAGAGAACATTCAGGGAATATAAATTCACAAAGGACTTGGTTCATGAATGGCCAAAAATGGCCCTGTCTCAGATTTTAATGAAACTGGTTCTACATATTACCCATTGTATGTAGTAAATAAAATTAAAAATATTTAATTGATTTTTATATCTATTTTGTTGCCATGGCAACTATTTGTAAATTAACTGATTTTGTAATAATTTCTATATATATGCAATATTGATAGAATTAAACGTGTTTAATGTATAATTACTAAGATTTGTAAACCATAAGGTGATTGTCAATATAGTCAACCTTCAAAATAATGTTTAATGTATAAAAATCTTACCAGGTATTGCCGTAGTAACCAAATGACTAAATACTTAATAATATATTTTTTTAATGCCATTTAATGTGATTATTAAAAATTGGTTCAGTCTCATATCAAAAGTCTAATCTTTCATCCCACACATACACTTTAACTTTAAACATAGCTACCAAGTTACCATGGCAACACTAGTTATAGAAAATAATGATTATGTGGCTAATGGGAAAACAGTGAAAAGTGTTACCATGACATATTTTGAGAACTTTCAGTGATATTAAAACATAAAAAATACCTGTTATACATTTCTTAACCATACTCTTATAGATATGTACATTAAGTAACATTTACTGTGTACCAGTGGATTTTATTATATAGTTACATACGTGTATCTTATAATAATACCTATATACTAACATTATGTTTCATTTAGTTTTCTGTCAATTGTTAAATGACCTACTCCTCAACAAAACTCCCCTCAGAGTCGGAGCTGTCAGCAGTCTGTGGAACATCAAATGCATCCTCCAAATAATAACCCCAATCTCTGACTCCATATCTCTCACTGGACGTTCATGTACGGACAGTCCCAAGTACCAGAGAATGGCGGCTATCTGTAAGCATACACTAACTGTCCTTGCTCCAGCCCTACACTTACAGTACCAAGCCTGTATATCAGTTGCTGTGCACTGTATCCATAAAAAATATGTCTTAGCTGATACAGGTCTGCTCTGAAGCCAGACATGAATTAGATTTTCTTCCTCCTGTTGAATCTGAATGTGGCAGTCACCTCCAACATATTCCTGTATATAGCTCAAACTCAACTTTAGTTGATATGTCCCAAGAGCTATTGAGCATAGTTTGGTTTCATCAAGTTTAGGAAAGTTGATACTACAATCCTCAACTGACGTCCACTTGGCAGATCTTCTATCCATGTTATTAGATTCAACAAAATACTGTAATGAATTGCTTCCGTTTTACAGCTGCAACATCTTTGCTACAAGAGCTTTATCATCTTCACTATCTTTGGTAGAGTTGATCGGTCTGAAATATTTATTTGATATTGCACACGCAATACACACATAGTTTTTATGCTTCTGCTATATTTATATGATGGTGTGAATTCCATCATTTTCTCTCTTCCGTAAGCTATCAGGACCATAAAATACACTAAAAACTCACACACAGATGTCTTTGATAGAGAAGGGACTTAACCAAAATTTGTGTTTTCCCCTCAAATGTACAAGATGGCTGGTAGCCATTACTAAAAACATTACAAAAAATATAAATAAGAAACCCCTGAGAAGATTTCTGATTAAGTCACTAGATAAAGCCTGTCAAGTATGGTCCTGGGGTATAATGAATACAGATCAAAACCATTGTGTCAAATATAGTCTCACATCACATGTTAATATTAACTAACAGAGCTTTGCGGAGTGTGATTGGGCACGTAGCTCTTCTGTGCATGGTTAATTGGTGGGCGAGGCTTTATTTAAATTATCAAGTTTGGAATTGAAAGTGTGTTATCAGTTTAAACTTTACTTTATTTATTTCATTTTAATTTTATTTTTTTTCTATTAACTTTTTTTTATAAATAAAACATTTTAATGAGTAGTTATCATGTATATGTTATGAGTTATGTGTAAAAACACATAACATATATAATGGTTAAAATTGGTTACATATATATATGCATGAGCATGAACACAGATGTTTTGTGTATATAACACGGATGTTGGTGTGTATGTGTCCGTATAACACTAGCATGTATCCATGGTAAAACATGTATCCATCGTAAAGCATGTACCCATGGTAAAACATGTATCCCAGTATAACATTTATCACAATTTTGAACTTGGTTAAAAAAACTACTTAAATCATAATGTTACATGCAAATAGAAAAATGGTTTGCAACCGTTATTGTTTGAGCCAATTTTACTGTTTTGTTTCAGCTGGAACTAAATGGCCACCTAAATATTCGCTATGTGTTCATTTAATGTGTATCTGTCCACTTTCTCTATTTTATTTTGTTTATATGCGTAGTGTAAGGCAACTCCTTATCTAACTTACAGAGGATTGCGGTGTTTAATCTGTTCAGAGGAGCAACAATGTTAATATTGCTATATTTTATTTCAACCCTCTGCTGATACACAAATATAATCTTATTACTCTTAGATGTTTACCTATTTGCTTATTTTTGGACATATGAAAATGTAGAAACTGATGATTTGTCTATAGCTTCATTTTTTGCTTTGCTTCTAGTAAATCTTGATGACAAGTAAGCCTGTAATCTATTAGTTTCCTGCTATCTGATAAATACCTTTTTAAAAAAATATCTTACCCCAACAGTGTTTTTTCCACCATATCGGGAAGATGACCCATACCCTTGGAATTGGAAATTTTAGCTGCGTTTTCATTAACATTAGAAAAAACTTTTGCATTAAATATATTTGTTCAACTTCATAAAAATGTGTACACTTGCTTCTATGGCCGTTTAATTAAAGAATCAATGCCATACTCAATTCAGAACGGGGGAAGCTTTGTTTATTTTATTAAGGAATTATGGCAAGTTTCAGTTTATAATTTTTGAAGCTTTCAATTGGGAATTTTTACAATTATATTGGGAAAAAAAGATACTATTTGCCATTGGGAATATGACCCAATAACAGCTATACAAATGGCCGAAAAAAAAACACTGCCCAGAACTTCCTTTCATGATGAATTATTATTAATTTTTAGTTCGGATTAATTTTTTTCACATCTGACTTAAAGCGGTAATAGTATCCTTTCGATTCAATAAAAAAACTGGTATAATTTTACTATCAATTATAAATTGTGACTATCTGGACCATGTCTGGTGCATAATTCCATTGTTTATAGTAAAAAAAATGTGTTATTAAACTTGTTGTTATTGCGGATATTTAAATTAGACCTGACCTGTAGAATAATGTGAATAATATATCAGTTTAATCTGTATACATCCATAAATTTTGGGCATCATCGATTAAATCCAGGCAAATGGTTAAGTTTTAACTCAGATTGATTTATACTGTATTAATATATTCCTTCATAGAATAGTTGTTATACTGCTGATTGTCCCTCCCATAACAAGAATTATATTTTTTTGTTTATCTCCATAGCAACACTTTATTTTCTTGTAGTGCTCCATAAGCGGCTTCTACTATAAATGGAAACAAAATGAGAATTATTTTTGGCCATTTGTGCATTTATATCTTAAAGTTTGCACATATTTAGCAACTGTTCTAATACTGAAGGTTGAAGGAATTGCCTTAGTATATACGATTGAAATTTTACGATATTTTAGTGATAAGTAGCTAACTTGCATATTAGAATTACTGATTGGAAAATTTAGATTTAAGACTCGCTTTATTCATGTTTAAGAGAGCTATCGGTTGTTATTGATGCATCGAATGCCATGAGAATTCATGAAAATGTTTGTCATTGATAAACAAGCTTATTCTATATAAGAGAATTATGTTCAGATAGTGGTTATGTCGCTTTAATCAAATTTCATTTAACTATATTATAGGCGGGAATCTTTTGAACTGCTTTATTATCACTAAATTCATGGTGGTGAAAAGTTTTCAAATTTGAAATAATACCCTGACAGTCGGTGGGAACTATATAATCTACACATGTACCAAAAATTGACATGAAAAATCTTTACACCATCATTTGAAACAATGTACCAGCACCGTATTTAGTGGTGCATGTGATGTAGCTTCTCCTCCTTGTTAATTTAATGGCCCGTAGTGAAAAAATAAATCCAAATACTAGAAACAATAATTTTTAAGGTCTGCAGGAAAAAAATGACATGAGTATCAATTTTTAAAGTCATTTATTCCAGGAATGTTGGCCTTGACTCATTATGGTTTACTTGTTTATATATTTTGGGGTCATGGTCAAGGTCATAGAGAACAATGCTTTACCATTTCAACTGTTCATGAATTTTAGCTTGTAGTAGAACTTCTCCATAAATATCTAACTACACAGGATTACTTTTTGATGAGAGCAAGAGTCCTATTGATGTCATGGTCAAAGGTCAAGGTCACAAGTGAGTTTGATATGGGCAGGAATTCTTCAACAAAACCATTACTATCATCAACCTTGGGATTGTGCTCTCCAGGATTGGAATAACTTTATTGAAAATCATCTTTACAGTGGTTAGCTAATATTACCTAATTAGAATTTACTTTACAGTGGTTAGCTAACAATTCCTAACTATAATTAACTTAACAGTTATCTAACAAAACACATTATTGTGGTTAGCTAAAATTATCTAACAAAAAACACTTTACTGTGGTTAGCTAAAGTTATCTGACAAAAAAACACACTATTGTGGTTTGCTTATGTTATCCAACAAAACACACTTTATTGTGGTTAGCTAAAGTTATCGAACAAAACACACTTTGTTGTGGTTAGCTAAAGTTATCCAACAAAACACACTTTATTGTGGTTAGCTAAAGTTATCTAACAAAAACACACGTTATTGTGGTAAGCCAATGTTATGCAATGAAATTCACCTCACGGTGGTTAGCTTATGTTCCAATTGAAAATTCACTTTACAGTGATTAGCTTATGTTACCCATTGAAAATCAACTTCACAGAGGTTAGCTTATGTTGCCCATTGAAAACTAACTTTACATTGGTTAGCTTATGTTGCCCATTGAAAATCAACAATATAGCGGCTAGCTTATGTTGCCCATTTAAAATCAAATTTACAGAGGTTAGGTTATGTTGCCCATTGAAAATCAACTTTATAGTAGTTAGCTTGTGTTGCCCATTTAAAATCAACTTTACAGTGGTTAGCTTATGTTGCCCATTGAAAATCAACTTTACAGTAGTTAGCTTATGTTGCCCATTTAAAATCAACTTTACAGTGGTTAGATTATGTTGCCCATTGAAAATCAATGTTACAGTGGTTAGCTTATGTTGCCCATTGAAAATCAACTTTATAGTGGAAAGCTTATGTTGCCCATTTAAAATCAACTTTACAGTGGTTAGCTTATGTTGCCCATTGAAAACCAACTTTACAGTAGTTAGCTTATGTTGCCCATTTAAAATCAACTTTACAGTGGTTAGCTTATGTTGCCCATTGAAAATCAACTTTAAAGTGGTTAGCTTATGTTGCCCAATGAAAATCAACATTTCATTGGTTAGCTTATGTTGCCAATTGAAAATAAACTTTATAGTGGTGAGCTTATGTTGCCCATCGAAAAACAACTTAACAGTGGTAAGCTTATGTTGCCCATTGAAAATCAACATTACAGTGGTTAGCTAACAAAAAACAACAACATTACAGTGGTTAGCTAACAAAAACAACAACATTACAGTGGTTAGCTAACAAACAAAAAAAAACAACATTACATGTAATTGCATGTATCTAGTTCATGTTTGATGCTTATTTTATAATGTGCAAAACTTATCTTGATTTACAAGTATATCCTTGTTACTTCAGGGATTACATGTTTTACTCTAAGTCAGTTATTTTCATATCTCCATCTTAATGAACATAGAATGGTCTTTATGATAGATTGAAATAGTTTTTTTTATAGAAATTCAGCATATTACAGGTAATTAATGGACTAGGGCAGCCAGTGTTGGTTCTTAAATATTCCTCAGTTAACTGTAGCTTATCGGGGGAAATCTCTATAAAAAATCAAATGATATAAAGAATCTCATTATTATTAAAAAATAAAGATGAATGATTTGGTATTTATAAAATTTCATTGGAGCGGTAAAAATTAAAACAAAATTCCCATTTGAAAAATTAATGGCGTGCAAATCTTGCTTGATGACAGATGTTTTGATGTGTGTTTCCTGTATTTTCTCGTCCATGTTTGAATTGTTGTGATGGTGTATTGGTGCTGTCATGTAATGTACACAGAATGATGTAAATTGTTGTGTATACAGTCGCTGTGGTAGGGTAGGTGTCTTAATGTTGTTACATATATGTGCTGTAATAAATAACTCATGTAACTGCATTTTCGGAATTATTGTGACAAATAAACATGGGTGTTTGCAATTTATATGCTGTATGGTTTCTGTATGAAAAAAGGATCAATCATTGTGTATTACATAGAAAATAAATGTGGGTGTTCACAACAAATGCATCTATATCTTGTCTCAACTCAGCTGACTCACTGTTTTCTCAGATCAGCTGACTCACTGTTTTCTCAGATCAGCTGACTAACTGTTTTCTTAGATCAGCTGACTCACTGTTTTCTCAGATCAGCTGACTCACTGTTTTCTCAGACCAGCTGACTAACTGTTTTCTCAACTCAGCTGACTCACTGTTTTCTCAAACCAGCTGACTCACTGTTTTCTCAGACCAGCTGACTAACTGTTTTCTCAGATCAGCTGACTCACTGTTTTCTCAGATCAGCTGACTCACTGTTTTCTCAGACCAGCTGACTCACAGTTTTCTCAACTCAGCTGACTCACTGTTTTCTCTGATCAGCTGACTCACTGTTTTCTCAGATCAGCTGACTGTTTTTTCAGATCAACTTACTCACTGTTTTCTCAGATCAGCTGACTTGCTGTTTTCTCAGAACAGCTGACTCACTGTTTTCTCTGATCAGCTGACTCACTGTTTTTTCTCTGATCAGCTGACTCACTGTTTTCTCAGATAAGCTGACTCACTGTTTTCTTAGATAAGCTGACTGACTGTTTTCTCAGACCAGCTGACTTACTGTTTTCTCAGACCAGCTGACTGACTGTTTTCTCTGATCAGCTGACTCACTGTTTTCTCAGATAAGCTGACTCACTGTTTTCTCAGACCAGCTGACTCACTGTTTTCTCAGACCAGCTGACTCGCTGTTTTCTCAGATCAGCTGACTCACTGTTTTCTCAGCTCAGCTGACTTGCTGTTTTCTCAGACCAGCTGACTCACTGTTTTCTCTGATCAGCTGACTCACTGTTTTCTCAGATAAGCTGACTCACTGTTTTCTCAGATCAGCTGACTAACTGTTTTCTCAGATCAGCTGACTAACTGTTTTCTCAGCTCAGCTGACTCACTGTTGTCTCAACTTAGCTGACTCACTGTTTTCTCAGATCAGCTGACTCACTGTTTTCTCAGATCAGCTGACTAACTGTTTTCTCTGATCAGCTGACTCACTGTTTTCTCTGATCAGCTCACTCGCTGTTTTCTCAGACCAGTTGACTCTCTGTTTTCTCAGATCAGCTGACTCACTGTTTTCTCAGATCAGCTGACTTGCTGTTTTCTCAGATCATCTGACTCACTGTTTTCTCAGATCAGCTGACTCGCTGTTTTCTCAGATCATCTGACTCGCTGTTTCTTAGATTAGCTTACTTGCCGTTAACTGCTGACTCATAGCTTTTCCAATTCGACACACTTGATGTTTTCTTAGATCAGCTTTCAGTTATTATCAATAATTGTAATACATGTCTATTTAAATTAAGCATATTCTTCAACAAATGAAATGAAAGTGAGATAAATTGAAAGTTTCGTATATTGGTTTCGAAGTACAAAAAAAAAAATTACGTGTGATTGATGCAAAAATAAATCAGAAAAAAATATGTTACCAATAAGTTTTCTTATTTATCGTTTTTCATTTATTTTGCAGGGTGACACTTCGGGTGATTACAGGCGGGTTTTACTGGCACTGGCGACAGGAACGTACAACTATTGAGCTGAATCAACTTGTAATATTATAAATGTGTGCATTAACTGTGGAAGTGACAAATATACAAGAGATTGTTATAAATATTTAGAACTGCTATAGGCTTCTTTTACCTGCATGAAGTGCTTCTAGACATTGAGATAGTTGGAAATTAGTACAGACACAAAAAAAAAATCAGTTAAAATACATTTTCTTGAAATTGTTACATGTATATTACATAATATTATATTAATTTATTTATATGTGTTTGAAAATAATACTTTTTGATCTAACAGGAGTGCTTTATACTAATACTTTTAAATTATCATATATTCATTGTGTAGCCATTTTCAATGATCTGTAGGAATAGTTGTTTATATATTGTAAATAATCCCTGTATGAAAGATTATATGATTAATAACACAGAGAAAGAGTCGTCAAACCAAATATTATCTTCCTTGAAACATTATAACTACAAATACCAGAAATTGTAATCTGTTTATTGGTCTTTTTGAGTAGCTTATTATCTATCTTATTTATCTATCTAAACTGTATGATTAAACAGTAGTAAAATAGTTCATAATTAATATCATTAAATAAACTCTTTGATGATGAATACTCAATGTACCATAGTTTGTCACATGTGTTATCATATAATTTTCATTGTAAGTCTTATAGTGTTAGAAAACATATTGATTCATTTACTGGAGAAACACGTCCAATTACATTAGCTCAGTTACTGGTAATTGAGCTAAGCATCCAGTTGCACTTGCTGATTTACTAGTTATTATGAGAAACACATCGAATTACATAAGCTCAGTTACTGGTAATTGAGCTAAACATCCAGTTGCACCTGTTCATTTACTGGTTATTGAGAGAAACATATCCAATTACATTAGCTCATTACTGGTAATTGAGCTAAACATCAAGTTGCACCTGCTCATTGACTGGTTATAGAGAGAAACACATCCAATTCCATTATCTTAGTTACTGGTAATTGAGCTAAACATCGGGTTGCACTTGCTCATTGACTGGTTACTGATAGAAACACAATCAATTACATTAGCTCAGTTACTGGTAATTGAGCTAAACATCCAGTTGCACTTGCTTATTGACTGGATATTAAAAGAAACACATCACGTTACATTACCTCAGTTACTGGTAATTGAGCTAAACATCCAGTTGCATTTGCTCATTTACTGGTAATTTAGAAATATGTCCAGTTGAAAGTGCTTGAGAAATGTGTCCAAATATGCTTGAACATTTACTGGGTATTTACAATGTATTTTGTTAAATGATAATTGAAAGGTAAGAAATTCATTAGGCAGCACACCATGAATTGTTTATCCTTTCTTCATTCTGGAAAGAATGCATTTAATTTGATATCAGATACCCAGATATCACTGTATTCATTTTCTTCCTTGTATATCTGACAGTATAAAAGTCTCATTTCATTGGCTTGGTCAGCAAAATTTAAATAGAAGAAAGAGATTTGATTGGTAAAGCTCCAACGCATTTAATTATTTTGAATTAATATATATTAAACTACGCATATCTTGAAAACAAAATATACACACATATTTCAATTTTCTATACCTAGATAAATGTAGAGACAAGTGACACAGTCTTGTATTATTCAGTGACTGCAAATAATTACAGAATTATTTTGGTCACTTTTTTGGATTCAAACGCACACAGTCGACAAAGACACCAAATTTGGTGCTACATGTAACGGGTCATGAGGAGGCAAATATAAGTGAAAAAACATCATGCTCTTGATCACATGACCGCATTTATAATTATACCTCTATCACCCAGTGTTGTGGCAAAAATGATTGTCTAATGTAATTCATAATAAACATTTTGCTGCATAAAAAAATTGCAGAAGTGTATGGGTTGTGACAACTGAATGAAGTATGTTTGAAAATATAATGCTTTTTTTTTTAGTGTCAGTAAATACCAGTATATAAACATACTGGTATATGGTTATATTTCTGTGTTTGATCAAGACACAAATAATAGAAATTTGGCGTGGTAGTGTAGTGGATAGTGTGTTGGCTGCTCATGCCAGGAATTGTGGGTCCGATCCCTAAGCTCGACCCGATGCCTCTCAAATAACACTCAGAACTGATGATACCAATTAAGCGGACTTCAAAGCTGTTTATATATACTCTGAGCTTTCTTCGAAATCGAATTGAAATTGTATTAATATCTAAATGTTGAAATTAATTTGAACTGTTAAGGATATAACAATGCAATAGAGCAGAATAAAAATGAATTGGACATAAAAACACATTTGCTTTTATTAAAGTAGTTCTTCTCACCTTTGTGTTGAGTACATGGTTTAGTGGCAGAGTATCGAACCCAGGACTGAAGGATCATAAGTTCAAGACCCCTCCATGGTTATTGGTAGTGTTGTTGAGCAAAACACCTTATCCACATATGCTTTGTACTGGTTCAACCATGGAACACTTTGAGCATGATTTGTCTATTTGTCTTGTAATGTAAGAACTTGTTTCACAATCGATGTAAAACAAATTAATTTAATTTAAAATACCTACTTGTGAGAGAAGCAGGTTTTGATGAAGATAATCAGTGTCCAAAATTTCCCTGTATGGTAGGATAGAAATTTTTTATAGTCAAAAGTTGTGCCATTCACATACTAGACTGTGGGCCATGTTTTATATGGAGTGTTTGTTATCATTTTCATTAAATACTTCTAGAGTTGAACATCTCACATGCTGTTGTCCTATACACTCAGTTACATGTTTTTCTTGTTTATATTAGGTATGTGCTACTTTTTATTTTGTAATAATAGAATACATTTTTTTTTCTTTGAAGAATAATTGTTATACCTAACTGTTGTGAAGTGAAAATGAATATAACATAACTCAAAATTGGCTAGAGATTGTTTTTTTATGTGAGTTGTGATTTGTTTAAAAATCTATAAAGAGATATTTATTTTAATTTAACATTTTAACAATACAAAATCATGTTGAAACAGTGGCTCAAATGTGAAAAAAATGTCCTGAATGGTTAAAACTATCACAGGTCAGCTCATTTGAGTAAATGAGTTTAAGACTGAGTGTATATGATCCTTAACACATTTTGAGTAGGATATGTTATATTCTTTTTATTTTTTTGTGTTTTTTATGATTAATTAAGTTACCCAATACTTTAGGCATTGTAGTTTATTAACTATTCCCTGTGACTGCCTTGAAAATATTTTTTTTTACCAATAAAGTAAGTTACATTTTGCTCATAAAATGTCAAAAATCTGTGACAATGCATATCATCTGGCTAATATAATAGTTTATATAATTTGTATTATATATATAAATATATAGGAACTTTCCTAAATATTATTTTTATGGTAATTGAAGCCGCATGTTGCAAGCAAACTATTTTTTCTTACTAATAAAGCATACAGAAGAAAATCCAGTCCCTTTATCTATTGCCATACCTTGAGTAGTTTTATGCACTCGAAAATAGTGTTACTGCGTTTGAATGGGTTTAACGCCATTTTCAACACATTTCAGGTTATATATGGCATAGCCAGTTTTACTTGTGGAGGAATACCTCAGACTGAGTAGAACCACCGTTCTTCCGCAAGTAACTGGAAACTTTCTCACATAAAGTTTTTGGAGCAAGCGGGACTCGAATCTACAACCTTAGCACTGAGAGGTAAGTGATCTTGAGACCGGAGGATTGTGTTTGAATTATCCACTTATCTGTGCACTAATCAATGCATCACAATTTTTGTCTTGCTGTAACTGTCAATTGAGTGTGTGTATGAGCTTATTTTACAGTTTGGGTGATGCCCCCAAGAGAGTGTTAGTCTTGGGCGATGCTTCCAGAAGAGTGTTAGTCTTGGGTGATGCGTCCAGAAGAGTGTTTGGGCGATGCCTCCTGAAGAGTGCTAGTCTTGGGCGATGCCCCCAGAAGAGTGTTAGTCTTGGACGATGCCCCCAGAAGAGTGTTAGTCTTGGGCGATGCCCCCAGGAGATTGTTAGTCTTGGACGATGCCCCCAGGAGAGTGTTAGTCTTGGGTGATGCCCCCAGAAGAGTGTTAGTGTTAGGCGATGCACCCAGAAGAATGTTATTCTTGGGTGATGCCCCCAGAAGAGTGTTAGTCTTGGGTGATGCCCCCTGAAGAGTGTTAGTCTTGGGTGATGCCCCCTGAAGAGTGTTAGTCTTAGGCGATGCCCCAAGGAGAGTGTTAGTCTTGGGTGATGTCCCCAGAAGAGTGTTAGTCTTGGGCGATGCCTCCTGAAGGGTGCTAGTCTTGGTTGATTCCCCCAGAAGAGTGTTAGTCTTGGGCGATGCCCCCAGGAAAGTGTTAGTCTTGGGTGATGCCCCCAGGAGAGTGTTAGTCTTGGGCAATGCCTCCTAAAGAGTGTTAGTCTTGGGTGATGCCCCCAGGAGAGTGTTAGTCTTTTGTGATGCCCCCAGGAGAGTGTTAGTCTTGGGTGATGCCCCCAGGAGAGTGTTAGTCTTGGGCGATGCCCCCAGGAGAGTGTTAGTCTTGGGTGATGCCCCCAGGAGAGCGTTAGTCTTGGACGATGCCCCCAGGAGTGTTAGTCTTGGGTGATGCCCGAAGGAGAGTGTTAGTCTTGGGCGATGCCTCCTAAAGAGTGTTAGTCTTGGGCAATGCCCCCAGAAGAGTGTTGGTCTTGGGTGAAGCCCCAAGAAGAGTGTTAGTTTTGGGCAATGCCCCCAGAAAAGTGTTGGTCTTGGGCAATGCCCCCAGAAGAGTGCTAGTCTTAGGTGATGCCCCCAGAAGAGTGTTAGTCTTGGACGATGCCCCCAGAAGAGTGTTATTCTTGGGTGATGCCCTCAGAAGAGAGTTAGTCTTGGGCGATGCCCCAGAAGAATGTTAATCTTATTTAAGGTTTGTTGTGTATAGTACCGTCACATGGATCCTCAGTTCAAAGTCCAAATCCATCTGTTAGTATTTTTAGTTGGCTATCCCCCGGAATTGTACCCGCAACCCTGAGACTAGAAGTCTTTTACTCTACCTACAGAGCTTATTGGGGTGACTCAATTTATTAATGAGAATTCCATCATACTTAAGAGATGTGTTCTGGACAATGAGATGATATGTCAAGTTTAAAAATCAGTTCATACTTTAAGAAGTCGATATCATATTCATGCATGGTAACTTTTCGAATGATTTAAACATTTGGTCTCATTGCCTATGCTTGTTTGTTCATCTTTAATATTGTCATGAAAGGTAAGTCTACTTCACCCTTTATGTTTCTTGCTTTCAAGAGTAAAAATGACAAATTAGAGATTCCCTAATTTGGTTTAAACAATATCTAGACCGCGGCCTGGGCTAGTGGTAGAGCCTCCACCTTGCATGCGGAAGGTCGTGGGTTCGATACCCGGTCTTGTCGTACCAAAGACTTTAAAAATGGTACTAGAAGCTTCCTCGCTTGATGCTCAGCATTTAGAGGAGAGTTCTAGTTCTGGTCGGCCCGGTGTCAGTATAATGTGACTGGGTGGGGTATCATACCATGTGTCTGCGGCATGATACTCCAGTGTGACAGCGCTAGGAATACTGTCTCAAGTAGACACCGTCGCGATATAACTGAAAAATTGTTGAAAGCGATGCTAAACACCATACAACAACAACAACTTAAACAATATCTATTTGTTTTAACACAATGTTATTACATATTTCATACATGTATATCCATTACACAGCGATACATAAAAACGGAAAGCTATTTAAATGTCTTGCCTATATTTCTTTATAACAGTGAGGCTATAAAGAAGTCTAGATATCCATGTAAGGTCAAGGTTAGATGGATATAGTTAAAAAGAGATAGAATAATATGATATTTAAGCGAAGATAATTATTGTATAAGGGTCAAGGTTAGAAAAATCCAAAATAAAACAGGATGGTTTTAACTAGTTCTACATATTACACAACTACGAACCTGGTGACATGGACAGACAGGCAAAGAAATGGAGCCAAAAAGGAAAACACTTATTCATAGTGGTCAAGGTCATGAAAATAAATGCATGGCTTTGAGTAGTTGTACCCATTACACAGCTACTGTGAACATTAATTTTGGGACAAGTAGTTTCATAGAAACAGAAGCTCAATGCAAAACTTACAATAATATTTTGTAGTGAAGTTACCAGTAATTATCTATTACTTTGGGCAAGGTCATCCAAATCTGCTTTATGGTTTTGTTGTTGTATGGTGTTTAGCATCGCTTTCAACAATTTTTCAGTCGTATCGCGATGGTGTCTACTTGAGACAATATTCTTAACGCTGTCACGCTGGAGTATCATGCCACAGACATATGGTATGATACCCCACCCAGTCACATTTTCTGACACCGGGACAACCAGACCTTGAACATTCCTCTAAATGCTGAGCATCAAGCAAGGAAGCTTCTAGTACTATCTAGCCCACTACCTTCTGCATCCGAGGCTGATGCTCTACCACTAGACCATGTACCCATTGCACAAATATGAACAAAATTTGATGACTCGGAAATGGAGCTAAATTTTGAACCTAATACTAATCATCTGTAGGTCAATGTCAAGGTCACCAAAAGTAACATGCTGTATGGTTTTGATTATAGTCCTAATCTATTACTTGCACAACTTAAATACAAAATTGGTGACTTTGGGGCAGACATGTTCAAAGACACATGAGTTTATCACAAAATTTAAAATTTTGTAGGCCAAGTTAATTATTTGTTGAGGTCAATGTCATCTAAAAAGAAAGTCTCCATCATTGCATCATTTTACTACCCACAACCCAACTTGCAAGATGGCCAAACAATATCTGAGAACTGGAGGTGAACGCAAAAATATGACTATTTTTAAGCCAAATTAAGTATTTGTAGAGTTCAAGATCTTCTTAAAAAGTCTACATCATTTTGAGTTGTCATTACACAACTAGGGACCAAATTTGGCCACACCAGACCAAACAGATTCTGAGAAACAGAGTTGAACGCAAAGACTTTATACTGTGTAGGCCAAGTTAGTTGTCTGTAGATATTATAGTCAAGGTCACCCAAAGACAAAGTTATTCAATGACTGATTAAGACTCATTTATCAAAACAGTTTCCCTCTCAGTAGTAAATGTATATCCTTTTTACAATTCTACATAAATAGAACTTTAAACTAAATGAATAAAAAGAACCAATGAAAGAGCAATTTAAAAACAGAAGAAATAGAAAGCAGTCTTTTTTAACGCTTTACTCCATATATACTTGTTTTCCCACACCCATAGAAGGCCTTTGAAAACAGTGCAGGAAGAGTTCAGATTGCTCGTAACGAGTAATCTGAACACTTCCTGCACTGTTTTCCTCTCTGTCAGTTAATATAAACATAAATCACCCAATAATTCAAAAGCCATCTATATTAGAGGTGTCCAAAGGTGTCTATAAGAGGTATCCAAAGGCGTCTATATGAAGTAAAGGGTTAAAGAGCAAGTAAAAATGAGAGCTAGATCCATTAGATTTCTCTGGTATCATTGCTTGGTATAACATGTTCATGTCCTGATGATACTAGACAATCTTCAGTAACTTCAGACCTTTGATTTTCCAACTTGCAGTTATGTGATTCATGGCTATGATGAAATGAAGTTGATATACAATTGAGTTTATTTAACTGTTGTTTTTTTTTCAAAGAATTTACCGATTACTAATAATATACAAATATATAATTATAAACATATTTACTGCCCATTTTAATCAACATTTAGTCTAATCAATTAACAAACAACTAATAAAAGTTTACCAATTGTATTTTTATCAATACTGATAAACAACACCAACACATAATTATGCTGATTAATTTATCTTGTGTAAAAAACCTTGTACCAGGTACACATATATGGAACTTTGTAGTTAGTTATCTAAACACATACACATGAATTTATTTCAGCTGCTACAAATGTCCTCAAATTCAAGTTGAGAAAGATCACTGAAATAATATTTTTTAGCTCGCCGGGACGAAGTCCAAGGAGAGCAATTGTCATGACCCCGTGGCGTCGTCATGACCCCGTGACCCCGATGGCATCGTCGTCAGTGTCGTCATCGTCTGTGGACACCCAGGTTAAATTTTTGCGTACAAGTTTCAGATATCTATGCAACCACTCATTGGATATGAATAAAACTTTGCATGTGTGTTTACCATCATCAATGGAACACGTATAGATAGGAACCATAACTCTGGATTTCATTTTGGCACAGTTATGGTCCTTTTTGGACTTAGACACCCAGAGGCGAGCTTTGTTGGTCTTCTGACAACTCTTATTTATAATTATGAATGCGTCCAGTGGAAATGGCTGACCCTGGTACATGTTAGTAAATTTTAAATTTTGCAACTTTGTACATGTAGTTAGTTATCTATACATATATATATACCTATTCTGCTACATCAAATGTTCACAAAATCAAATAGTTGAAAAAATGTCACTGAAATATTATTAATTTTATAATTAGAAATGTATCCAGTGGAAATGGCTGCCCCTGCTTCATGTTAGTAAATTTTACTTGTACTAAGTCAATAGTGGGCCAGATATCCAGTTAAATTTAACCAAAATTGGAAAATATCTAACTTGGCTTGTATTTTATAATTATTTAACATCGAATGAAGTATTAATTAAATACATAGACACTTTCGGAAGTTATTGACAAGAAATTAATTTGACTTTAGACGGAAAATATAAGGGCAGACCGTGTTAACCACTGAGAATGGTCTTTTAAAGGGTGTTTTATATATGTATGAGGTCAACAGTGGCCCATAAAGGGATCAAATTTAGAATTTTCACAATCTTTTCAAGATCCAACCTGCCATTTGTTCATATTTGATGTAAAAATGCTTCCTACAAGAAGAAAGTTCAAGTTTGTTCAAACAAAGGAGCTAGAGTTTATTGGGGCCCTGTAAGGAAACTGATTTTTACGTATTAAGACAAAAGTAAATTCTTTTTTTAGGAATTATTTGAATTATCTTGAGGTCTTAAAAAATTGTTTAGCCACAACAGCCGGGACTGTAATCTTCAAAGGGAGTATATCTGAGGAAAAAATTTTAAATGTCTAAAAAAAAAAAAAATTTTTAAAATAGAATTTTGGCCCATTTTAAAATTTTGAAAAATCCTTTTAAAAGGGTTTAATATCCATAAAGGGCCAACAGCAACCAAAAAAGAAATTAAATTGAAAAATATTCAAAAATATTGTCAAGAACTGACCAACCAAATTTGTTCATATTTGATATGAATGATCCATACGAGTGGGCTATTGGTTCAAAAACAAGAGCCAGGACCAAGTATTGGGACTGATTTTTATGTGAGAATGCTATTGGAAAGCAGAAACAGGGCTAATTATAATTATTTTATCTATTTGAGCAATTTTTAAATTGTGATCTGGAGCATTGTTTAGTCGTAACAGTTTAGATCGTGTCCTTTAAAGGGAATTTAGAATAAAGGGCCAGCAGTTGAGATTTGGTTCTTTTTAGGAACCTTCATATCCATAAGGGCCATGGGCATCAGAGCCCAACAAAGGTTAAAATTATGAATTTTTCAGTCATATAAAATTACTTCAGTACTGTTTTTTTAGTTTCCCCTAAAAATAGAAACAGCACATATTATACACTGCGCAGAGATAATATCACACAATAATTTTGACCAAAGCAAGGAGAGTAAATCTGACATCAAATTGATTATAGGTAGTTTATCTACACTAACAATAGTCAAGATAATATTGATATGGCAAGTGATTGACATGTCCTGTAATTTGTTGATTACTTGTATGTAACTGAAGCAATGGGTAACATGTGTATCTACCACAGTCAAAATTAAAATGTCACAGAAAGACAGAACAGCAAGTGTGAGTGTTTCTTCAGAACTGTTACAGGATATTCTCTGCCAGCCATGCAAGGAAGATGGAAAAAGTTTACAAGCTGAAGGTTTTTGTAAAGACTGTGCAGAGTATCTGTGCAGCACATGTTACACACATCACTGTCGTCCAAAGCCAATGCGTAATCATGTACTGGTGCCCAAAGATGAGATGCCAATAGATGTGCTGGAAATCATTTGTCCTAACCATGCCGAACAGATTGTGAGATATTTCTGCAACACTCACAACCAAGTTTGCTGCCAGGTTTGTGAGAAAAAGCACCATAACACCTGTACCAATGTTGTCCTTATGTCCGACGTATCCACCGCTCCTGCAACTACTGAAGAGTTTGGTGGGTTAATGAATAAACTCCAATTCTTGGCGAGACAACCAGATGAGATAAAGAAGATGTCCAATGACAAGGCTGAACACATCAGAATGTACCATGCTCAAGCATTGAACAAAATCAGATCATACAGAAAAGAAATAAATAACTACTTTGATCATCTTGAAAAGGACATTGAAAAGGAAGTTGAAAAAATGAAAGAAGTCGATACAGAAGCAATAACAAATACTACTCGGGCTTGTGACTTATTGAAGAAGAAAATTGAAGAAATAGTTGGAAAACTAAAGGTGTTGCAGATAAGACACGAACACTGTCAATTGTTTATGACAATGAGAACATTGAAAGATAAAATAATCAACTATGAGGATGTGCTTCATCAGCTGGAGATAAAAGATATCAACCGGTATGTGTTTGACCCCAATATGAAGGTCCTTAAAACGTTGACCAGTTTTAAAGTTCTAGGAAAACTGGTAAAAAGTATAAAATGGCAGGCAACTGATGATATCCATGTGAGACTGGAGGCAGATAAACATGTGAGCAACATAACTGGAGTAGCATCCTTAACAAAGGATCATATTGTCATTGCTGATGCTGGAAATAGCAGGATCAAACTGATTGAGATCCAAACTGGAATAACAGTAGCACACCTAAAGACAAATTTTAAACCTTGGGATGTAATAAGCCTTGACAAAAGCAATGTTGCTGTAACATTCCCAAGAGAAAGCAAAATCAAGTTCCTGTCAGTATTTGGTGAACTGACTATAAACCGCGAAATAGAAGTGGACGGATCCTGCAAAGGCATAGCACACTACAGGGGCTCATTAGTCGTAACTTTCACAGGACCTGTGAAGGTAGATATCATGGATTTAAATGGAAAAGTTCTCAGACGTTTTTGTGAGGAAATACAAAAGAAGAAACTGTTTAGTTGGCCACTTTATGTTGCCATCAGTTCAGATGGAGATACTCTGTATGTGTCAGACTTCATTGAAAACTCAGTCACTAGTTTATCAGTGAAAGGAAAGGCCATTGCGGTCTATTCCGATCTGCAAAACCCTGTAGGACTGGCCGTAGATCGAGACGGATCAGTTTTGGTGTGCTGCCAAAAATCTAATAATGTTCATCAGTTCACGCCTGGATCAAGCGAAAGAAAACGACTTCTTACCAAAAATGATGGATTGTCCCAACCACGTTCTATACATTACAGCGACTATGGTGACAAGATGTACCTGGGAATGCTAGATAGTGACAATGTGAAGTCGTTCACATCCACTTACCAGCCACCTACTTGAGTTTTTTTGGGATCGGGTGGTATTCTTTTGTTATTCAAGAAAAACTCAGTTTAATTGAAATGCTAGTACCAGTTGCTTTGTAATTTTAATAACAAGTGACAGTGACTTTTTCAATTAAAGTTAAATGTTAAAGTTAAAATCTTCTGACTAATAAACAACAGGAATCCAAAGGAAATATCTTCTAAGAAACAGTATGAATCAAAAGGAAAATTCTTCTGAGAAATAAACAATATGAATCCAAAGGAAAATTCTTCGGACAAATAAACACTGTGAATCCAAGGAAATTTCTTCTGGTAAATAAACAATAAGAATCCAAAAGAAAATTCTTCTGGCGAATAAACAATAGGAATCCTAAGGAAAATTCTTCTGACAAATAAACAATAGGAATCCAAAGGAAAATTCTTCTAATGAATAAACAATATGTATCGAAAGGAAAATTCTTTTGACAAAGAAACAATAGGAATCCAAAGGAAAATTCTTCTGACAAATGAACAATAGCCATGATACTGGAGGGAGAAGTAACTCCTTCAATGACAGACATATACAAAATAGCAGGGGTCAAGAGAATAGTTTCACAAAGTATTATATAACATGCAATATTTTGCATTGTCTTTCATCAGTTTATTTGTCACAAAATTCTTCCATTTTTTTATCTAAATCTGACGACAGTCTGCTGATATTAGTCAAACATGTCTTAAGCTGCCAGTCCGGGGAGGGAGCAAAAGTGCCCTTTTAAGACAGGTTGTTGCTTAATATAGGTTTATTTGCTCTGAAAGAATAGAAATGGACAACACCAAATGTGGCTCCTTAAAAGAATTGGCTGCTCAAGAGAGGTGGCTGCTTTCACAGGGTTGACTGTACAGACTAGTTGGCATGATCATTTTTCAAAAAGTCATGCCTATTTTCACTTATATATTTTTCATCCAAAACTAATCAAATCTTGTGGACAGTACAGATTAATCTAGTGAACATTCTGGTCAGATTATTGCTAGACTGTGCCAGTTATAGCCTGGAGATATCAAATCACTGTGCTGTATATTTTTTGTTGTATTTTACTAATGTTTAGCTTTACTGGCCAAGGCCAGCAGTGCTTATGACATGGTTAATTGCCCATTGTCTGTTTATCCGTCTTGCTATCGGTAACCTTTTTCTTGTAGATGTGATAGCACCATCATTGTATCTTAACCAAACTTGCACAGGAGTTATATAACCACAAGATATCTGACGAGTTTTTGAACCAGCGTGATTCGACAACAAATGCTCCTGTCACAAGGGCTTAAAAGCACATTTTAAGCAAAACTTTTAAAAAGCATTTTCTCTAAAACTTCAAGGCCTAGACCTTAGATTTTTTTTAATGAAGCATTGCATGGATGTCCCCTAAAAGATTTGTTGGAATCGGATTCCTAGGATAAAATTTGAGGCCACCACAGGGATCACTGTTTTACATAGAGTTATATAGGGAAAATGTAGATGCAATAACACCCCCATTTTCATTGAATCTTAACCAATCTTGCACAGCAGTTATGTAATCACAAGATCACGGAAAAGTTCTTGAACAGTGTGATTCGACCACAAATGCCCCGCCGCTAGGCTTATAAGCATTTACAGCGTTTTTACCTCATATACTCCCATTAAATGAGTAATTATAATTTTCGCAGTATAATAATTGTTTTCTGTAAATGGAAGCAGTTGAATTGTGTTAACTGAATAAAAAAAATCTCACAACTACACAGAGGTAATCAAGAAATAAACATCAAATGGCTTCATTCTGTGCACTTAAAGATCTTATTTTAAAATCAGGGCTGAGACTCATTTTCAGCTTGCGCGATGGTGCATTATTCGTCGTCTGTCATCCATTAGCAGCACTTTCTCTGAAACCACTAGGCCAATTAAACTCAAACTTCACATGGATGTTTGTGTTGCATAGGAGACTAAACAGAAGAATTTTTTTTTTTCAATCTAAAATTCAAGATGACCACCTATACTAAAAATAGTCCAAAACTTAAAAAATTTTCTTCTCACGAACCTACCACTAGATTTTGAAAATATTTACGCAGTAATGATAACCAACAATAGTTCTATATTAACACATAAGCATTGTTTTAGTCAAGGAGATTCAGATTTATAAAAATGACCAAGTTCCATTGTCTTAAAGGATCAGGATGGGCACCAAAAGGGTAAAAATTGGAAATTACAAAAAACGTTTTCTTAAAAAACTGTCACTCACATTTGCTCATATTTGGCATAAGTTATCCCTATGTGTAGGGGTTTGAAGGAAGATAAGAATTAAGGGGCTAAAAAGTATAGGGGTCCTGTAAGGGGACTTAGCAAATAAATAGGGATACTATGGGAAAACCAGAAAATTCTAATTTTTTCATCCATTTGGGCAAAATTATTACCGTATTCAATTCAAGTTCTGAAACATCATCTAGTCATAGAAAATAAGATTTGGTTTAAGAAGGTGAATCGACTTTCCATAAGGGGCCAGGGTGGGTAAAAAAAAGGGTTAAAATAGAAAATTTTCAAAAAAATCTGGTCAGTCAAATTTGTTCATATTTGATATAGATCCCATTGAGTATGGGTTTAAAGTTTGAACAAATCAAGGGGCTTGTATTCATAGGGGCCCTGTAAGGAAACTGAGTTTTATATAGGAATACTATGGGAAAACTGCTCATTTCCATTTTTTTCATCCATTCATGGTCTTTTTTTATTCAGTTCGAGTTCTGAAGCATCTTCTGGTCATAACAATTACGATTTTGTTCAATAAAATAAGATGGACTGATTTTCCAAAAGGGGCCAGGTGGGGTCACAAAATGTTAAAAATTGAACATTTTCAAAAATCTATTCTTAACAACTGATCGGTCAAATTTGTTCATATTTGATATAATAAATTTTCCCTATGATTAAGAGTTTTAAGTTTGTACCAGTCAAAGGGCACTGGGATGTATAGAGGCCCTGAAAAAGAACTTTCAGTTATACTTGGGAATACTATGGGAAAATGGAACATTGTCATTTTTATGTCCATTTGCGTAAATATATTGTTCAATTTGAGATCTAAAGCATTGTCTAGCAACAGTAAATTTGATTTTGTTCAATAAAGAGGATTGAATTTCCATAAGGGGCCAAGGGTGGGTGCAGTGGCAATTTTGATAAAATTTGGAATTTTCATAAATTTTTCCTCTAAATAACCTTTCTGTCAAACTTGTTCATATATTATATATATTAACCTTACATCAGCAAGGGATTATTGGTTCTACAAATCAAGGAGCTGGGGTATAAAGGGACCCTGCAAGATGACTTTAACATAGGAATATTATGAGGAAAAAATGAAAAATTTCATTTTTGCATCCATGTATCAAAAAAAACTTTTATTTAAAACCTAAAGCATTTCTGTTCATAACAAAATCCCTATGAGTGGAATTGAAGTTTTGACAAATCAAGGAGCTAGGATGTGGAAGGGTTTTGCCAGTGAATGGTATGGGAATTTAAAGTATTTACATTTCATTGCAATCAACTTTTTGTTCAGTATTTATCTAAAAGGGGTTAAGACGACCCCCAAAAAAGGTTAATATTTTGAAATTTCAAAAAGTTCTATGGCCACTATGAACCACTAGAGCGTCCTCTGGACCTCTTGTTAAATCAGGGCTTAGCATCAGTTTCGACACAGATTATATGGCATCTAATTTAAATGGTGAAGAAAGATGTAAGAATGAATGATAGTGGAAACACTATCTTTCCACAAGTAACTAGCAATCTTTCTCACATATAGAGTTTTGGACCATGCTGGGCTCAAATCCATGACCACATCCGTGAGGGGCAAGTGATCTTGAAACTGTGTTTTAGACCACTAGGCCACAGATGACCCATTTAGGAATTTAAAATTGATCAAGAAACAATGAAATAATAAAGTATTGCCTTTTTTTTATTAACTTTATTTTACTTTGATTGTGAAACAAGTTTTTACTTCTACATATTATCTCGAAGTCTTCCTGGATAGAACCAGTACTAAGCATATGCGGAACAAGCGTCTTACTCAAGGACACCACACATAGTCGTGACAGATGATAGAACTCTCAACCCACAATTATGGGCCTGATGCTCGACCACTGAACCATTTTGATTTTGGGTCACAATTTTCAATTAAAGTAAAATATTCCTCCTGCAAGATCAGGCATTACTAAAAAATTCCTTATTTACCATTTCCTTACCCATAATATCAGAAGTGGGAAGGTTATTAGGTTGTATTTCATTTTGAAACTATTTATAAAATACAAGAAAGTATTCTTAAAACAGCAAAACAAACGAGGGTGGGGGTGGGGGGGATAGAACTATAAAATATCACTTCTGGCTGAGCAGCTAGTGTAACAACCGGTAATTTTGGCCTTCTCATTTCTCGTGCATATACATGTACATACATCTATTTGCTGGTAAGCAGAAAAACAACAATAACTACAATACAGTATTGTTATAAAATTTTGCAATTTTTATTTTTTTGATATTTTGCATTTCTAAGGAATTTCATTCACAATACATATTTATATCTCGATGTATTACGGCTTAAGAATGCTTCTGATACATACTAGCAGATCTGTACAAATAAATAAACAATTACGGACGGATAGATAAATATCAATAGAGTTTTGTACGATTAAATGCGTGACCTGTATCTCTCTAACTTTACAAATCTCTACTGAAAATCAATGAGAATATTAATGAGATATTTTGTGAATTATTCAGTGTCAATGTCTCAATGTCAACACTCATGTTTAAAATGCAAAAGCCATAATTCCCAGTATATATCTACATCAGGGCATAAAATTTACAATAGTTAATAATCTAGACATGAAAATTCAATTTTCAACTTTCGTGAAAAATGAAATGGTTTCTAAGCAAAATGTGATGCAAGTTACGAAATATGATTAAATAATAATTACTTCCACAAAAAAGGTGATACCTAATATACACATATGCATGACTTTCTGACAGAGGATAAAAAATAACTAAACTAGAAAACCATATCAGCCTTGTTTTTATATAAAATAACTTTAATACATTAATCCCTTGATCAATTACTGGATACCTGGTCAAGCGGTCGGGCATCAAACTTGGACAATTAAATTAAATTTGCTTAGTACCGACTCTACCCAGAAAAATACCATGCATGATCATGCAGGGTATTGGAACATTTTCACAATCAATTAAAACTAAATATGTTAAACTGATGTGCAAAGTTGGCAGTAAAATGACATCAATTTTGAATAAATTTAATCTAGATCAGTTAAATGATAAACAACATATAAAATTGGAGATGATCCATATGGACCACCATATATAACCTCTTCATAATAAAATGTTAGTGCCAAACTACTGTATTTCTAATTCCCCTTCAGCTACTGTAGTTTTGTACTAATAACTAAATATATGATGTATATAAATATGGCTACAACAAAATAATTGATTTCATACATAGATTTTAAAATATTCAGATCTTACAAGTTGAAAACATTTAAATGGTTTCACTTCATTAACATTTACTTCTAAACTAACCTTAGATTTAATCTAAATTATAACAGGTTACTTAAACATTCATCAATCAGAACCAATAAAACAAGAAAATATAGGTGGAACTGATTGGATGCTCCCCAAAGTGAGTGACTCTGTACCATAATACTATGGTAATGATATTGAACAGGGGAAGTAACTGTGAGAGTTCTAAATAGAAGTCAATACATTATTTTTTATTTTGTGATATAATACATTGTACAACATACTTTGAAATAGGTAATTATGATGCATCCTAGCAAGTTTCCTGAGGGTTGTAGAGAAAAAGCGTGGACAAGAATTTGGTCACAGACAGAATCAAAGGGCCATAACTCCGTGAAAAATCATCGAACTGGAACACAAACAATATGTGCATCTGCACTTGGTAAAAATGCATCCTAGCAAGTTTCATAAAATTCCAACCAGAGGTTGTAGAGAAATAGCCTGGATGGACAAAGTGGCGACTATATGCTTCCCGCTTTGGGGGTGCATAACAACAAACAATTGTACTTAAAACCCAGTCTAAAATCAATTTCACCTAGGTGCTTGCCTAAAATCACAAACCCCTTGTCATTTTGTTGGCTTTTAAGTTGTAATGTAGTTATTACTACATGTATTAACTATAGATATGCTTGTAAAACTTCAGGCTGAATATTTAAAAGAAACAATTATCACAACAGTCAAAGCCACATGAAATGGAAACAATTCAGTATGTACAATTATCACAAATGCTTTTTAACAGTTTCACTTTTGTTCAAATACATGTTTATACATGGCAACTTCACAACATCACTTCCCATATAAATATTTCTGAATGTGATGCTGTAAACAGAAATTTTCCATCAGGAGAGAATTTGACAGCCTGCACTCGGTCATTATGGCCGATAAAGTCCTGAAAACTTCCCTCATAATAATCAATCAGTTTGAGTAGACGTTCTGAAAATAGAAAAATCGATATTTGAACTAGTATAATGCATAGCGTTTTTTATAAATCGACCTACATGGGCTTTTTTGTTTTAATACTCATACATTTTAATTAACCAAAATGTATTCCAGAAGACTTAATATTGGATTTGTGTTATCTAAAATCTAATTACAGAATAAACGTTTATTTTCTCGTTGTTTTTTTTTCAAATTAAATTCAGCTTTGATTGAAATGCATGAAAAATAATGTCATTCAAATACAAGTACTTAAGTTCTATGGTGAATAAGTCCTGTAAAAAGCAACTTTTATAAATAACGCATTCAAAGAAAATATCAAAAGAATATTTACAATATCTAGATATATACATGTACTGTTATGTTACAAAACTTTTATTTGGTAAGTAAGCTGCATACATAAAAAAAAATAAAATATAAGACTCTTTACTACACATTGGCCATCAGACAAAACACACATGCATCTTTACATCTATATCAAACAAATTTCCTGGTTTAGGATTACATGCAGACTTGGGAGTACACAGCAAGAAAATGCTTATATTATAAACATTTATTTTAAGATATTAACTAACCATTGGCACCCAGTGCTATGAGGGGACATTCAGCCACCAGGTCTAGACTCTGGCTCCAGTGAGTCAATGCCAGTGTACGTATCACCTGAAACATAATCATAGAACAATTCTCATGTCAAATTAATCAAATATTATTCTCACAAAGACATAATGTACGAAGTATGATACATCATAATTTTATACTATGTCCTCAAAATTTTAACATTTTGTATATTATACACATATAACAGTGTGTTCAACCTCAGTTTTGGTATATTGGGGTAATCCTTCTGGAAAAAGGTCCTGTATTACATGGACACAAATCATTGTAATTTCTTTTGATATTTGATATGCAACACTGCATTATTAAAAGAGTCTATTTCTGGTGCCCATTTCCCCCACCCCCGACATGGAAAGAGTTCATTATAATGTAGCACTAACTAACCAATGATACCAGGACTTGTGTTCTGGGAACCATAGTCTGGCCAATCAAATACAGTAACATCTGTTTAGCAGTTTAATCTGCACCCTATATGCAATTTGCGCCATTTGTGATAAATACAAGTGTAAGGCACGACCTAGATCTAACACTAATACAGAAAAAGGATTCCTTCACACCAAGCTACATGTATATATGTAGACAGGGTAAGTGTTAAGTTGGAAAAAAACAATTATATTTTTCTTGTGAAAAAAAAAACATCTATATACTCTCATCATTTCAGTCATAATCATTCAGTCTTTTTACAAATACATGTATCTGCACTGAAGAAAAAAATCAACAAATTTTTGCTAACCTTTCTCTGAGAGAGACTGTAAAACTGGAGTTGCTTCTGCATACCATATCCTGTATACAGGATAATGTCTGGTTCCTCCGGGGAGAATCTGGCAATACTGGGGGGTAACTTACTGTAACAGCCCTACCAATAAAACACAATGCAATTAAACAGCCTTCAATGTGCCCTTGTTTTGTGTTTTGTTATAGTTAAAGGGTGTCACTGCATTGAAAGTATTTCAATATAGATGGGAAGATTGGTAAATAACAGCATGTAATAATAATGATTATGACTATTTATTTTACAATAAAAATATAGATTTTATCTACAACTCATAGCCTAGAAACCATTGCAGTTTGTGATCACAGCAATTAAGACAGTTAAAATGGTCACAAAAAAATACTTTCAACTATAAATATATTTCAAATTATTAAGGTACCCAATGGATATTGTACACTATGTAAAATCAGATCACTTGCTAAAATAAGGGTTCATACATTTTCAAATATTTGCACGATACATGTAGATCATTATTCTAAACAAATGGTCAGTCGAATCATTAGATTGTCCAGAATTACTGGATACTTTAAATTTTTTCAATACAAATAATCAAACCTACAATAATTCACAATTCCATACCTGACTGTCCTTGGGTAGTATTGAACCATCAGGTCCAAAGGCTGGTGCTGGGAATGTTAGCCAATCAACTAACTCACAGAAATCCTTTGACCAATCAGCAGACCATACACTGACACGCCTATCAGCACTTGTAGCCAACCATAACAAAGGGGCTGAAACTCCTACATCCTGGTCCTAAAGATATTGAAATAAAACTATTAACACAAACTGAATACAGAATCAGCTAGCCATTAATCCCCCACCCCCACCCCACTAAAGTCAAAATGGTCACATCCAGAAAAGAAACCAACAAAATCATAACTACATGTTTAAGACATGTTTGTACATGTATTTTATAAATAAATTATATACATTCTAATGTCAGTGCTCCAGATAAGCACTGTTTGGGGGTATTCAAGCATTGAAATTTCTGAATAAAATATTGAAATTTAAATTGAGGGGTAAAATAAGCATTTGTTATTCTCAATTCCAGTGTTGATTAGTTAGTTATAAATGGCAATTTGATACGAGAGTTCATTTTAACCCTTAACATTTTGACAATAAGCATTGCATACTTATTTAAGGAGTAAAATACTTATTTGAAGAAAAGCTTATCTGGAGCACTGTAATGTGATTTTCAAATTATTTGAATGAAAGTAATAATTTTATATTTGGAATTCCTAGACAAAATTATAACATTTTTGCTTGATAACAGAACTCTTGTATTTTTTTTCCATTCAATGTCCATATTCAATATTCATTTTTAACTTTGTGAAGAATGCCGAATATTCCTTTGTATTTAAAACAATTCTGCTAAATGGTAATAATATGCTGACCTGTTTATTTGTAACATCAATATTAGTGATTGGGGCACCCTTGTGGTCACTTATGACTCTTACTGTCATGCCCGTGGTGGGACTACTGACCGCTATCAAACCATCGCTTCCTCCAGAAATGATCATACTTCCTGCAATACATTTAAACACATCAACACCAAAAGGAAAAAAAAACCCATATATATCTTTCTTTAATTTTATTAATTTACAACATTATTGCGATGAACTTTTGAATAGTACAACTTATGACAGTTAGTTTACTTTATTTTTCAAATACAAAATTATTGTTTAGTTTGTGTATTGTTTTGAACATGTAATTCAAATAACAAAAACGTATGAATTACAATTTGGTCAATTTCTTACCCTTTTTGTTAATATTATATGTATATTGTAAATCATACTATACTACATCAGAAATGAAAGATTCACACAATGTAACGCAGAGTCCAAGATTATAAATCTTTGTTCCATGTTCATCTTCAGATTTATTGCTAAACTCATAAACAAATTGACCCATTGAGACAAAATAAATACAAATACCTGTATATTTCTATCTCAAATTTGCAGTAATGCTTTCACATTCGAGGTTGAGTCAAGTGTTCGCTCTTTAATTTGTGTTTTATACAATTCGCGAAAATTGCATTTGGAGTATGAATTTTGAGATGTGCGTAAAAAATGTATTTTATAACCCCGGCCAAGGTATGTAATCAATAAAAGCACAATCCCAAATATACATATACACAGTAAAAATTTTGAAATAATATGCAAACATTAATTTGTGTAAAGAAAAAAAAAATTTGTGTAAAGGTAATACTGATGTTGTCATTTATGTGATAATTATTAATTTTAATTAAGCGATGCCTTTAGATAACCTACCATCTGATGAGAAACTGATGGCTGTGACAGAGACAGCGTGAGGATGCATCTTCAGAACCATCTCGACATTGTTCACATCAAACATACGTACAGTGCCATCACTGTAGCCCGCAACAACATAGGGCATCTTCTCCTTCCTCTCGTGGGAGATTGCCGCCACGTCTGATGTGCCGCTAACACGTGTCACAGTTGTCGTGGATACGGGAGCAAAACTTAGACATGTGCATGACTGAAGTTAAAAGTAATGCACAGGCATAAGTGGTAGTGAATATATTTAACGAGTTGTAAAGAAAAAGTAAATGTGAAAGATGACTCACAGAAGACAACAAAGCTCACCCATGCAAAGATTGAGATTGGAGGAAAACACCAAAATTTAAACACAACTAAAAGCAAGAGTTCAACCTTGGTGTCTACAGAACAAGGATCTTTAAAGACGTGTCCTTGCTGGTTCTACTCAGGAATTCATTTAGCATGATCTGTTTTAGAGGTAAAAATGTGTTTCATAGTTAATGTTAATTATGTAGGTCTAAAGTATTAAAATATATACCTGATCTTTGACCTGGAACTGTAATGCCTGCTCCCTGTCATGGACAGACCAGAGTCTCACACTGCCATCATCAGCACAGGAGCCAAGTAATTCACTGTTACATAAAGACAATCCATTCACCTGCAGACAAACATACCAGACATTTCTATATACATGTATTAACACAAATTAGCAACATTTACAAGTACCTTTATATTTCAATTTGTTCATCATGATTCATCCAACTATTACAAATGCTACATGTAATCTTCAACTTTAGTTCAGTTAGGTTACATATTGCATATTTCAATGCAATGGGCCGTGCCCGATTAGCTCAATTGGTTATGCGTCTGACTATCAATCTAGGGGTCGTGAGTTCCAATCCCAGCCCCGCAAGTTTCCGTGATGACTATATACAACATTGTGTCTCATTATCATTTGTCTCTCACCGCCGATTCAAGTTCAATAATTTAAAGACACCAGTACCTTTGTGATTATTTGGACATGGAAGATCCTTTATATACGTGTTTCAAAACTAAGCTTTCAACTGTTTATTTAGACATGTACCTTATTCATATGGCTGGACACCAGCCTAATACTGGTTCTCTCTCCCCAGTTGATGTACCACAGTGTTCCAGCAGAAGTTCCGACAATGCCCTACAATAAAAATAAAAGTTGTAATGAAATACTGTGGCTTCTACATATGAATAGCTTACCCTGTATTTATTAGCATTAGAATAGTTGTTGGTATCAAATCAGGGTTCCCACAAGTGCTGTTACAAATTCAGATTTTTCCGTAACCAGATCAATTAAAATCCCACAGGTGTTGTATAAAATTCCTAGAAATTTCCTAAACATTTCCTTAGCTAGATGTCAATTTTCCTAGACTAATTCACAAGATATGTTAAAGTCTGTTTTGCTCTTCCATATATAAAGTATTGTTTAAATTTTCTTTGACCAAGTTTCTTTATTTCAATTCCTCCTTAATATATATTTTTAAAGATTAAATTTTATATCCATAAAACTGAAAAACATTTATATGACAATTCCAATATTTTTTTTTTATTTTTCCCAATAGCTTTTTACTAAATTCTAACCCTTCACTGACCAAAAAAACATGACCAATTCCCAACTCTGAAAGAAAATTCCACTGACTGTCAGAACCCATAAATGGTCTCATACTTCAAAAGACTTAAAAGTAAGGTCTTAATCTTCTGAATACCCATCATAGACTCTTCCATTCTTAACTTTGGAACATTCCATTATCGTTTCAAACAGATGTTAATAAGAATTTACCGACTATAAACTAAGGTTAACCATAATTAAACAAAGTTTCTACATGACTTAACAGGATCTACAATATTCTTCAATAGTATCGCTGATATTAACAGTGTGGAGTGTATAGTCCAGTGGTAGAGCACCGATCCCATGATCGGAGGATCGTGGGTTCGATCCTCCACCATGGCTATGTGCGGTGTCCTTGAGCGAGACACTTTTCTGCATATACTTAGTACTGGTTCTAACCAGGAAGACTTTGAGCATGATTTGCCTAATTTGTAAGAACTTGTTTCACAATCAACATAAAATAAATAAGTTTAAACTAAACTAACAGTAGGCCAAGACAAAGCAATGAAAGTTTTAATGTACAGATGGATGGACACAAATTTATGTCCATAGAATGAGAACCAATACTATGTTCCTTCATTTTTCCAAGAAAAGGAGTTGAACAGAATAAAGACATGAGTGAGAACCAAACCAATATACTAACCATGTCCATAGCCTCGTCAAATGCTGCAGAAACAATAGCACCGTCCAAATTCATCTCATCCTCCATGGTGAGGCCCCCTGTACGCACGTTGTAGTGTTCCCCTGGAAGCCTCATCTCTCCCACCCCAACCACTGACCACACCCGCAGGTTTTTACCAACACTGCCGGTCAACAGCTGGTTGCCACGGGATACCAGTACATCTGGAATGGTGGTTAATTATATAAATAATATATATATTAAACAATATCATAGTCATGGTTCAAATCTGCTTAATAAAATATTTTATGACAGCATGTGTGTAAGATACAAACTGTATGTTGTATGTAAATTGCAATTAACATCTACTGAGACCGGACTCTAAGTAATGGTAATTTTTTCTATGATTTATTCACATATACAAAATTAAATAGCACAATACAGCCAACTGCTGACATTCAGAAACATTGATATTCAGACTAATGAAATATGTTTACATACAATTATTGTCTGATGATGATGCTATGGACCAGGAGTGCATTTTCACAAAACAAAACATTAACCAACAATTATTCATAATATCTTTAACATTCTGACATATAACTAAGAAATTGTCATATCGACTTTTGGCGATTTTTATCAGAAGTTTTTTTGTGAAACGCAGCCCTGATCTATTAGGCCTTGGTGAACAAAACCTATGTACAAGCATTTTGATTGGTCACTCTTCAAGTCATTGTGGTGAATGATTGGATGGATATGGAAACAGCAGTGACAGCACAAATGTCAATTACACTTGTATTAGGTGAATATCACTTTCCATGGGTGGACATTGATCAGTAGTCAACCAATCGGAACAGTGGAAATTATATAATAAATCCAAATATTAATGATGTTCAACTTACATTTAACTAGACAAACATTTAGATTTGCAATACCTGTTCATACCTTAAAAAAACTATATGGTGTACATACATGTACATTAGGTTTGAAAACAAGAATATGCAATTAATGTTCAAACATCCGTATATAAGAACATGTAATTTACACATAATTAGACATTGCAGGAAAACCTGCTTATGATTCAACAACTGTTTTGTTATTTGTACAATATCAAATTAACCATGTTAATTTCACTGTTTAACACTGTTATTTTGTCAACTTCAAATTTCTTGCCAACTTCACATCTCTTACCTATTTCTGATGAGTCAGCTTCCCAGTGCATAAAGCAGCTGTTGTTGTTTGTGTCCCAGGCTGCCACCTTACCATTGTCTGATGCTGTATATAAAGTACTGTCCCCTGCATATACCATGCACGTGAACTCCACACAGCCCCCTTTATTTCCCTGAAAGACAACATTCCTTGTATTATAAAGAAATAAACTCTTAAAATGTAATGATTTTTTAAAAAAGGGAACCTGCTTATGACTTGATTTTAGATTTGTTAACAAACTGTTAAACATTATAAAGAAAAGAGAACTCCTACTATAATGTGTGGATCATGAATCTAAAACAAAAAACTTTCTTGTTTGCCAAGTAACCTTGGATGCTATTAAAATTTATAGAAGCTTCTTTCTTGTTTAAGGAATTGTGGAGGGTGTGGTCCAGTGGTAAAGCATCAAACCCAGGATTGGAGGGTCATTTGTTCAATTCTCCCAGCTTTGTGTGGTGTCTTTGAGCAAAACACTTTTTCAGCAAGTCAATTGTCAACATCCACTTAACTTTGCAATGATTCTCCAACATCTAATTCCTAAATAATGAGATGCAAATGAAATTTAAGTGACTGCTACAACTCGTCTGCAATGAACACAACTTTTTATAGAAATCTTCAGGTTTCTTATACATCAATTCACAGGAATAATTCTTACAGAAGATTTCAAGAACAGAGATTCATCTGGCACCTCAGCCTCATGTACATTCAGACAAATGTTTGATGTTGTCTCATCCAGCAACCAGAATAGCACCATTCCATCATACCCAACAGAGGAAAACTCATTGACTGTGTAAGGATCCCATCGTACATCATGTATGGGGCTGGCAGCCTTTGATGTTGTTAGTACACAGTAGTTATGGGTGCTCCAGATCACTATGGTATTGTCCCGATAATCACCTGGAATACAACCATCAATAATTAGTTAACAACTAATGCGACCTACATGTACAAGTAGCAAATCTTTACTGTCTTATATATAAATAAGAACAAATATTCCAGCCAGTTTAAATACCGTATATTCCCTAATTAACGCCCCCGGGGGCGTTACATTTTACAAGGTGGGGGTGTTTATAAAAGATAAAAAAAAGCAAATTTAACGACAGTTAAAAATACAATAAAACCAATAAAACCATGGAAAAAACCTTAAATCCGGTTTAAATCCCTGAAAAAGTGGTTCATAATTATTTTGGAGTGAATGAAATAATCAACATAGGATGAAAAAAAGCTGAAAATCGGTATGAAATTACTAGTCTGTGTACTGGAATATCTGAATTTATGGTCAGTGTACTCTTCACTTTAAATCACTTGGACGCTTGCTCTTATCAACGTGGAACAATGAGCTTACAGGGTACACAGACTAACCGCATTTTCCAACGTTTTATAATGTTTTAATCGGCAGACGTTATTTTTACTAGTATTCAACAGCAAATACGGGGAAGTATTTGTTTAACCAAAAGTGGTTAAATGGTCACCCAAGATAAAAACAATGGGTTAAAGAGTTCAAAGGTAATAAACACTTCGCTAATTGTTGTCTGTGTAACAAAATAATCGATCAGGGAAAGATGGGCGAATACGCACTCAAATTGCATATACGTTTTATTTTTTAATTTTCCAGAAAAATAGGTGGGGGGCGTTTATTAGAGTGGGGGCGTTTATAAGGGAATATACGGTATACACACTTTTTATTTAACCATCGTAAAAATAGAAATTGTCAAATTCTTTCAGAACTATTTCAGAAACAATTTTTCAGTAACATCTTTAAAAGAAATGTACTGGTATAATTATATTCACATATGCATTTTAATATCTGAGTAATGTGATGAAGACTATCTTTACCGTAGACTGACAACAAAATTCATTTATCAACATACGCTAGTTCCGCCTCCCAAGATACAGCTGAACAATGGTATGAAATAACTTATAACTACAATGCCTCTAAACTAGGACAAACTTGATTAGCATGTTGATATTAAAAAACATGCTGAATATAATACAAACTGGTGCTACATACCAACAGAAATTAGAAATTTATCATCCCTGGAGTATGCGAGACACACAATGTCATACTCATGGTGGGAGAGGACCTTCTTACACACGAGTGATTGCAGATCCCAGATACAGATCTGACTGCCGGACATTTCATAACTCCCACTGGCCGAGGCCAACGTCTGCAATAGTCAATATAACATTACAGAAAACACACACACATATGTGGATATATCTTATATTTAAAAGGAGGGTCAATCCAAGCAGAGGTTTTGAATATAGTAAGAATCTTTGGTGAATCGACGCAAAGGTTCTGAATATAGTAAGAACCTTTGGTGAATCAAAGCAGAGGTTCTGAATACAGTAAAAATCTTTGGTGAATCCAAGCAAAGGTTCTGAATATTGTAAGAATCTTTGGTGAATCCAAGCAGAGGCTCTGAATATAGCAAGAATCTTTGGTGAAACGAAGGAAAGGTTCTGAATATAGAAAAAATCTTTGGTGAATCCAAGCAGAGGTTCTGAATATAGTAAGAATTTTTGGTGAATCAAAGCAGAGGTTCTGAATATAGTAAGAATCTTTGGTGAATCCAAGCAGACGCTCTGAATATAGTAAGAATCTTTGGTGAATCCAAGCAAAGCCTCTGAATATAGTAAGAATCTTTGGTGAATCCAAGCAAAGCCTTTGAATATAGTAAGAATCTTTGGTGAATCCAAGTAGAGGTTCTGAATATGGTAAGAATCTTTGGTGAATCCAAGCAAAGCCTCTGAATATAGTAAGAATCTTTAGTGAATCCAAGCAGACGCTCTGAATATAGTAAGAATCTTTGGTGAATCCAAGCAGAGGTTCTGAATATAGTAAGAATCTTTGGTGAATCCAAGCACAGCCTCTGAATATAGTAAGAATCTTTGGTGAATCACAACAAAGGCTCTTAATATAGTAAGAATCTTTGGTGAATCCAAGTAGACGCTCTGAATATAGTAAAAATCTTTGGTGAATCCAAGCAAAAGTTCTGAATATAGTAAGAATCTTTGGTGAATCCAAGCAAAGCCTCTGAATATAGTAAGAATCTTTGGTGAATACTAGCAGAGGCTCTGAATATAGTAAGAATCTTTGGCGAGTCCAATCAAAAGCTCGAATATAGTAAAAATCGTTGGTGAGTCCAAGCAAAGGCTCTGAATACAGTAAGAATCTTTGGTGAATCCGAACAGAGGCTCTGAATATAGAAAAAATCTTTGGTGAATCCAAGTAGAGGTTCTGAATATAGTAAGAATCTTTGGATAATCCAAGCAAAGCCTCTGAATATAGTAAGAATCTTTGGTGAATCAAAGCAGACACTCTGAATATAGTCAGAATCTTTGGTGAATCCAAGCAGAGGTTCTGAATATAGTAAGAATCTTTGGTGAATCCAAGCACAGCCTCTGAATATAGTAAGAATCTTTGGTGAATCACAGCAAAGGCTCTGAATATAGTAAGAATCTTTGGTGAATCCAAGCAGAGCCTCTGAATATAGTAAGAATCTTTGGTGAATACAAGCAGAGGCTCTGAATATAGTAAGAATCTTTGGCGAGTCCAATCAAAGGCTCGAATATAGTAAAAATCATTGGTGAGTCCAAGCAAAGGCTCTGAATACAGTAAGAATCTTTGGTGAATCCGAACAGAGGCTCTGAATATAGAAAGAATCATTGGTGAATCTAAGCAAAGGCTCTGAATATAGTAAGAATCTTTGGTGAATCCATGCAAAGGCTCTGAATATAGTAAGATTCTTTGGTAAGTCCAAGCCGAGGCTCTGAATATAGTAAGAATCTTTGGTGAATCCAAGCAAAGGCTCTGAATATAGTAAGATTCTTTGGTGAATCCCAGTGGATGCTCAAAATATAATTTGAAAGAACCATTCAATGTGGATATAACTCATTGTTTAAATTTTTCATTGATATTTACTGTAGGAATAGCATTAGCATGGTATAAATAGAATTGTTTACCTGGCAGTCATTCTGCAAGGTGAGTGTAGATATTTCCTCTACGTGACCCGTCAGATGCTTCTGACTACTTGTATTTAAATCTTCTATTATGATCAAGTTGCCACTGGTGTACACAAACAGACCTGAACATAAATGTAAATTAATATATGTACAAATACATCTCCATTAGTCAGTAATCATTATTTTTCTCAACATAAATTTTGTATAACATACACATGCAGAAACTCCATCATGACAAGCAGTTATAAACTATATAATCTTCATTTAATGTTTCCACTTAGTCACCATCAGAAATTTAAAATTATGAGAGCCGGGCCCAATTCGCTCAGTCGGTTAGGCATCTGACTATCAATCCAGGGGTTGTGAGTTTGAATCCCCGCCCAGCAACAATTTCCGTGATAATTGATATGGTGTCTCATTATCATTCGTCTCTCACTACTGATTCAAGTGGGAAAGTTATCAGTTGCTTGCTGAGATGGGGTGCGCTTGATTACTGGTTAATCCCAGGTTTCAGTGTTTAGGTTAACTGATCGTCTGTAGGCACTCAATGGCATTAAATGATGCTGAATAAATATTCAAAACAATTATGAATGATGTAATGTAAGCAACTAATATGTACATTTTTTTTGGAGGGGGGGGGGGGGGGGGGGGACAAACAAATACATGTATTGCAATAATTCATGCTCAGAAACACTTGTATTAGGTCATTCCTCTTAGAATTAAAAAGAAAAAACTCATCTTTGAAAACATTTACAAAGAAATGATTGATTGAAATGGATAAAATATAAACATGTTTCTCAAAAGAGTGTCATTTATGGAAAAACTACATTCTTCTTAAATCATTCTGGGAGTTGATTTTATAATCAAACTGAATCACTTCTATAAATTCTGAATTTACCAGGGAGTCTATTTCCCCGCTTTTTTCCAAAGATTTGAATCTTTTATTGCATGAAAACCTCCCACACCACCCACCCTCCCCACCCAAAAAATATGATTTTCCCAAATTAAAGGAACATAACTGTAGAATGACAAATGCCACAACCCCTAAAATCAAACTAAGTTTTGCATTACAAACATTGTAATAAAATTTCAAAAGATTTGATTTAGGCATTCATTATAAATTATTGCACGGAAACCCCCAAAAGTGACAGACGGATGGAAATTGATTTTTCACAAATTAAAATGACACAACTCTCCAACACCAAAAGTCACAACCCTGAAAATTGAGCTAAGCCTGTGTTTAATTATTATAAACATTGTATTAGAATTTTAAAACATTAATTCAGGCATTCTTAGTTACTGCACAGAAACCAAAGTGTGAGGATTTTCACAAATTAAAGGGGCACAACTCTACAATGCCTAAAGTCACAAATCTAAAAATCAAATTTAGCCTGTGTTAGGTCATTATAAACATTTTATTAGAATTTCAAAAGATTTGATTCAGGTGATATTACAACCAAATAACAAGTTTTATTGTTAAAAATCACCACAACGCATATATTATATAGTTACCAGTATCTGGATGCCACACCATGTTATTTCTAGCATTGCCATTATATCCTATCACAGATTGAAGTCTCAGTCCAGCCTGGTTCGGTGGTGCTGTGTATCTCCTCTGATAATATACAACGTTTATAATCTCACTTACAATCACACTTTCAACAAGGTTCAACATCTAGAGTAGTCCATGAGCTTGACTGATTATTAGTGACAAACCTATTCTTCATAAAAATACAGACTTTAAAATATTAAAAGTATATATGGAGAAAGTGTCTTGCTCAAGGACATCCGATCCTGGGCTCAATGGCAATTGTAAAGCAACCGTTACTAAGTACAGAAATAAATGGGAAAATAATTATAATACATTACATACAATGACATACTTTCAAGTATGTAAATGATATTTACATGTAAATTAACCCTTAATTGGCATATGGAAATACATGCACTTGTACTGAATTTGCTTTAATTTAATAAGAGAACCCACTATCAAGATCACTTTTACTGCTCCCAGAAATAGTCTTATTATATATGTAATGTTTTACATTTATACAAAATATTATCTATCTCAATTCAGTATTTATCTAAACACAAGTAACATTATCATTACTTGAACTCAGTATTTATCAAATTAACACTGATCTTGTTTTGACATAATTCATCATACTACTTTAACACCCATCAACTGTTATGGAGAAATTTGAATGTTTGACAGGTGGGATTCTAAACAATGTTGATATTCTTTTAGTTCTGTCAAAACAAAGCAATAATTCCTCTCACCTGAGCCATGGCACATCGTTTCTCTCGCTGTATGAAATGTTTCGCAGCACTAGGTTTAACAATCGTCTCCTGGCCTCCTTTCTTCCTTGGTGTTCTGCCCGATGGAGCAGGCTTCTTACATGGCATGCGTGAAGGTGTGAGGTGTCTAACAAACTGTTCTCTGTACTGACTATGACCTATAGGTTGACTTTCCTCATCCTGTAGGTAGTAAGCAAAGTAACCAATCAGCAACATGTTACAGGATTTGTAATATAATGAGATACATGATCATTCTTGGGATCTCCTAAGTTGTTTATCAGTACATGATCATTCCTGGGATCTCCTAGTTGTTAACCAGTACATGATCATTCCTGGGATCTCCTAAGTTGTTAACCAGTACATGATCATTCCTGGGATCTCCTAGTTGTTAACCAGTACATGATCATTCCTGGGATCTCCTAAGTTGTTAACCAGTACATGATCATTCCTGGGATCTCCTTAGTTGTTAACCAGTACATGATCATTCCTGGGATCTCCTTAGTTGTAAACCAGTACATGATCATTCCTTGGATATCCTAAGTTGTTAACCAGTACATGATCATTCCTGAGATCTCCTTAGTTGTTAACCAGTACATGATCATTCCTGGGATCTCCTAGTTGTTAATCAGTACATGATCATTCCTGGGATCTCCTAGTTGTTAACCAGTACATGATCATTCCTGGTATCTCCTAGTTGTTAACCAGTACTTGATAATTCCTGGGATGTCCTAGTTGTTAACCAGTACACGATCATTCCTGGGATCTCCTTAGTTGTTAACCAGTACATGACCATTCCTGGGATCTCCTAAGTTGTTAACCAGTACATGATCATTCCTGCGATATCCTAAGTTGTTAACCAGTACATGATCATTCCTGGGATCTCCTAGTTGTTAACCAGTACATGATAATTCCTGGGATCTCCTTAGTTGTTAACCAGTACATGATCATTCCTGGGATCTCCTTAGTTGTTAACCAGTACATGGTCATTCCTGGGATCTCCTAAGTTGTTAACCAGTACATGATCATTCCTGAGATCTTTTAAGTTGTTAACCAGTACATGATCGTTCCTTGGATCTCCTAAGTTGTTAACCAGTACATGATCATTCCTGGGATCTCCTAGTTGTTAACCAGTACATGGTCATTCCTGGGATCTCCTTAGTTGTTAACCAGTACATGATCATTCTTGGGATCTCCTTAGTTGTTAACCAGTACATTATCATTCCTGGGATCTCCTAGTTGTTAACCAGTACATGATCATTCCTGGGATCTCCTAGTTGTTAACCAGTACATGATCATTCGTGGGATCTCCTTAGTTGTTAACCAGTACATGATCATTCCTGGGATCTCCTAAGTTGTTAACCAGTACATGATCATTCCTGGGATCTCCTTAGTTGTTAACCAGTACATGATCATTCCTGGGATCTCTTAAGTTGTTAACCAGTACATGATCATTCCTGGGATCTCCTTAGTTGTTAACCAGTACATGATCATTCCTGGGATCTCCTTAGTTGTTAACCAGTACATGATCATTCCTGGGATCTCCTAGTTGTTAACCAGTACATGGTCATTCCTGGGATCTCCTAGTTGTTAACCAGTACATGATCATTCCTGGGATCTCCTTAGTTGTTAACCAGTACATGATCATTCCTGGGATCTCTTAGTTGTTAACCAGTACATGATCATTCCTGGGATCTCCTAGCTGTTAACCAGTACATGATCATTCCTGGGATCTCCTTAGTTGTTAACCAGTACATGATCATTCCTGGGATCTCCTAAACTGTTAACCAGTACATGATCATTCCTGGGATCTCCTAGTTGTTAACCAGTACATGATCATTCCTGGGATCTCCTTAGTTGTTAACCAGTACATGATCATTCCTGGGATCTCCTAAGTTGTTAACCAGTACATGATCATTCCTGGGATCTCCTAAGTTGTTTACCAATACATGATCATTCCAGGGATCTCCTTAGTTGTTAACCAGTACATGATCATTCCTGGGATCTCCTAGTTGTTAATCAGTACATGATCATTCCTGGGATCTCCTAGTTGTTAACCAGTACATGATCATTCCTGGTATCTCCTAGTTGTTAACCAGTACTTGATAATTCCTGGGATGTCCTAGTTGTTAACCAGTACACGATCATTCCTGGGATCTCCTTAGTTGTTAACCAGTACATGATCATTCCTGAGATCTCCTTAGTTGTTAAACAGTACATGATCATTCCTGGGATCTCCTAGTTGTTAATCAGTACATGATCATTCCTGGGATCTCCTAGTTGTTAACCAGTACATGATCATTCCTGGTATCTCCTAGTTGTTAACCAGTACTTGATAATTCCTGGGATGTCCTAGTTGTTAACCAGTACACGATCATTCCTGGGATCTCCTTAGTTGTTAACCAGTACATGACCATTCCTGGGATCTCCTAAGTTGTTAACCAGTACATGATCATTCCTGCGATATGCTAAGTTGTTAACCAGTACATGATCATTCCTGGGATCTCCTAGTTGTTAACCAGTACATGATAATTCCTGGGATCTCCTTAGTTGTTAACCAGTACATGATCATTCCTGGGATCTCCTTAGTTGTTAACCAGTACATGGTCATTCCTGGGATCTCCTAAGTTGTTAACCAGTACATGATCATTCCTGAGATCTTTTAAGTTGTTAACCAGTACATGATCGTTCCTTGGATCTCCTAAGTTGTTAACCAGTACATGATCATTCCTGGGATCTCCTAGTTGTTAACCAGTACATGGTCATTCCTGGGATCTCCTTAGTTGTTAACCAGTACATGATCATTCTTGGGATCTCCTTAGTTGTTAACCAGTACATTATCATTCCTGGGATCTCCTAGTTGTTAACCAGTACATGATCATTCCTGGGATCTCCTTAGTTGTTAACCAGTACATGATCATTCGTGGGATCTCCTTAGTTGTTAACCAGTACATGATCATTCCTGGGATCTCCTAAGTTGTTAACCAGTACATGATCATTCCTGGGATCTCCTTAGTTGTTAACCAGTACATGATCATTCCTGGGATCTCCTTAGTTGTTAACCAGTACATGATCATTCCTGGGATCTCCTAGTTGTTAACCAGTACATGGTCATTCCTGGGATCTCCTAGTTGTTAACCAGTACATGATCATTCCTGGGATCTCCTTAGTTGTTAACCAGTACATGATCATTCCTGGGATCTCTTAGTTGTTAACCAGTACATGATCATTCCTGGGATCTCCTAGCTGTTAACCAGTACATGATCATTCCTGGGATCTCCTTAGTTGTTAACCAGTACATGATCATTCCTGGGATCTCCTAAACTGTTAACCAGTACATGATCATTCCTGGGATCTCCTAGTTGTTAACCAGTACATGATCATTCCTGGGATCTCCTTAGTTGTTAACCAGTACATGATCATTCCTGGGATCTCCTAAGTTGTTAACCAGTACATGATCATTCCTGGGATCTCCTAAGTTGTTTACCAATACATGATCATTCCAGGGATCTCCTTAGTTGTTAACCAGTACATGATCATTCCTGGGATCTCCTAAATTGTTTACAACCAACATAAAATATAAAATAATAAATGCTAAGATTTTTATTTATTAGATATATACGTAGATGTAGCTATGAAAATGCTGACTTGAGAAGATTGGATAATCTTTGTCGAAACATTATTAATACATTCAAATTGTAGAACAATAAATGATTGCATGCACTTATCAAATATTATCTTCATGCTCATAAAAGACAAATACTTCAAACTGAATTTATATTCGTAATTTCTTACTGAAGTGAGCATGCAATAAAGCACAATTTAATATCTACAGTCAAACCTATCTTAAGCAGCCAGTCAAGGGAATGAGAGCAAAAGTGACCTTTTAAGACATGCTGTTTCTTAATACTGGTTAATTTGCACTGAAAACATAAAAATGGAGCAAAGCAAATGTGGCTGCTTAAGATAAGTGTCTGCTTAATAGAGGTGACCACTTACACAGGTTTGGCTGTACACGTACAAGATAATCACTGCATGTTACAACTAATCTTACCGGTTCCAGGTCCTCCATGTCAGAATGTGCAGGAGTGAGTGTTTTCTGATGCCTGGTCACCCTGTCTGACCCCGCCAGTACAGGTTCTCGATCTGATGATACAGACTCTAGATCATCTACAAACAACATGGATATATATAAGTATAAGACAACATGGTCAGTGCAGATATTTCAAGAACAACTTTAAAATGTTCAGCAGAATCTTGTTATGTCGATATCCGTAGGAACAGAAAAAACTTTCAACACAGCCATACTTCTAAAAAAACAAGGTTAATTCTGATCTGTAAGAACATGGACTCGCTCCAAAAGTTCAATCTTGAAATGTGCTTTAAATTTCTCAATGGCAACTAGTGTTTGCGCTTACAGCATGTGTACTTGCTTTTTTCTGAAATAAAATTGATAAATCATACTTGGTTTTGTTTGTTACATGTTTTAGGTTGTATTTAATTAATTGCTCAACTAGATTTATTTTTTTTGATGTTTCCTCTGCAAACAATTGTGACAATTATCTTAAAATGTTATTCTATATGTTCAAAACTGGTAAGTTTTAAGTTTGGTGAAGAGGCTGCAAGAAAAACAACAATGACACAGAAAAGCATATTGATCATTTGCAGCCAGTTTTGTTAACATGGTTGTCAGTTGTGGAAAAGCACTGGCTAGATTTTTCATTCGCAAAATTCAAAGGAACATAACTCGGCCACATGCACACAAACTTGCATGTGATTTATAAAATCAATTCAATTCAATTCAATTCAATTCAAATTTATTCAGGGCTTTTCCAGAATTAAATGTATGGGGGGGTCGGACGGCAGTATAATTAAAATTTTATGCCTGGTGGGTGTTTTCATAAAAAAAAATGATGCCTTGCGGGGTAAAATTTTATTAAAATTTTATGCCTTGCCGGTATTTTCGTCTCTGAACCGAATTTTTTCTTCAACATCCTTTTTCTTCTCGAAATTTTATACATTTTCTGCCCAGATATTTCCTCCCGTCGTATACAAAAACATAAAATTGTCCTTCCCCATGTACCGCACGGAGTCAACATCCCGCAGCATCTAGATTTCAGCGAGCGTCTCATCTTTATCGCAGCAGAAACTGCAGGTCTTTTAAATTTACCTTGGTTTGACCTTTATGTTTGCCACTGACACGTGTGATGTAACGATTGTAATACACAACCTCCATGACCAAGTGAACGTTTTATGCGACTACACAGTTGGACACTCGATACACTGGTGATGTTAATATTAGGAATTGTCTTCAATTAACTTTTTCATCTCAAACTGATTGATCTTTTTTGTTAAGACCACCATAATATAATTACATCACCCGGCAACAACATATGATTAAATTTATTTGTTTGAAACAAAGTATAATTATCTACCTTTGGACTTCCCGAAAAGGGACAAGAAACATACTCTTAGTCGTGAATAAATTATTAACACGGAAATGTACGAGCTAATCAGGTGGCAGAATACACTCGTAGCAGGCCGTAACCACGTCTACTTTATTAAATTGATGCCGAGATGCCGTGTCACAAAATTATCTCCTCAAGTAAATTTTACGAATTATATATCAGTATTTGACGTATCGGATATGTTAACAAATACTCCAATATGGATATGAATATACAGACGTGTATATTATTAAATTCCGTGAAACTTACGATTCAACTCTACGGCAGCATTGCTATAATTATATGCATATCCGCGCTGTTTGTCAGATAGTGTAAAACACTAATTTATTCGGCACAAAAAGAAACGCCAAGAAATGCAAAGTCTATTGTGACAAAAAATCTAAATTAGTACATTGCGTTAGCAGTGAAAATAAAATCCACATTCTCAGATATGTCATCCCACACCCTATACGCCTCATTCTTACCCCAGTGTCTGAAAAAAATCATGGCGAAAAGCAGATATTTCTTAACGGTCATACAAAAACATAAATTGGACTATGATATTGTCTTTGAGCATCCATAACCGGATTGTTTGCCATCGGGTGTGCGAAATGAGGTCAAATTAGATTAAACCTTTATCGATAGTAGGGAGTAAATAACATGTGTCATAATAATGTTTGTTTCACTGTCAGAGTGACGTCATCGGACATTGGCACAAGGCGTACATAAATTTAGGCATGTGTAGCATAACTCTCTTTACGGATCGTATCAATTTAATAGTAATTCTTTTTTAAGAAATTAGTATACTGAAAATAAACATTTTAGAAGACAACTAGTTACAAACAAACACTAACCTTTAAATATTAATTTGTTGTTTTTTTTCTTGTTTGTTATCTGTAGTGCCCCTTTATTTAATTCTCGACCTGAGATAATTTGTGACGTAATCACTTGCATATCGGCATTAGATCAAAAGTGTAACGTCGGCGTACTTCAAAGAAAGTAGGCAACCGTCCAGACTAGTGTTTTGGAAGCGTTATAATAAGAAAACATTAGAAAGGGGATTTTAGCCTCTTTTTTTATTTTTATTTTGTGCATGGTGGTATTTTATCTAATTAAATTTTATGCATGGTGGTATATATCACAATTAAATTTTATGCTCTGTGGGTAAAAAAAATAAGTGCCCTCCGACCCCCCCATACATTTAATTCTGGAAAAGCCCTCAGGTATATAAGATCATTATACAACATATATATCATGATGATGATAAAATAACAGTAATAAATCAAGAAAATAAATAAGTAAAATAATTATAGTAATCATCTAAAAATTAAAGATCTTATAACCTGGGATAACCCATTAAAGCAACAAACGCGCTTATTTCCAAATGGGTCCCTTCCCTTAAAATTGTGATTTTTAAAAAGAAAATAAATAATACGATATACATGAAATGTTAAGAATGTAGACATTTGATACAAACTTGTTAAAATGTAACAATACAAAAATCATTGAATTATCTTATACCCTGAATAACTGAATAATACATATACATGTAAGTGGTTCACATTACAAGAAATATTTTCAACATACATGTATACTTAAAAATTAAATATTCTTCAAATCGTTAGGCAAATTATTCCAGACAGCAATTGCATTGCAATAAAAGGTGCCCAAATCAAAACTCTTAGCATGCGGAACTATAAAATTACTTTCACTGAACCGTGTGCGGTTATGAATAGAAGACACCCTATGGAAGTTATCATAAAGATATGTTGGCGCGGTGCCATGGAAAATATTAAAAACATGATTAAGTCTTAGTTGTTTTACTCTATCCTCAACCCTCAATACATTAACTGATTCTACCATAGCGCAGGGTATACTAGACCTTGGTGATAAGTGAAAAAAGAATCGTACAACTTTATTTGGAGTGTATCAAATCAAGTATTTTGAGTGTATTAAATCAACTATCCACAGTTTAGACTGGTATGTAATTTTGATTACATGTATGTGTGCATCGGCAATTAAACAATTTTTTGATTTTTGTGTTAAATGATCTACTGAAAACATTACAAAACATCACTGACCTTCATATGGGTGCTTGCAAATGGAACTTAGATCTGCTATTCTACCTGGGGAGCATGTGGGTCTGGGTGGTGAGCGACGGGGCATGTCTAAGAATGACTCACCCAGACTCTGCCTACCAGGGCTCTGGGCATTCCTAAAAGATACATTTGTAGGTTTTTCTACATGCCCCGATAGATAGTCCTTTTCTGCATATTCACGACCTCTGGAATTAAATATGTTTATGTTATTAATATTTACTGATATAGCACCTAACTCTATATCAAATAACCTCTGTAACAAAACATGCTATGTTATTAATTGCTATAGCACTAAATAAAATAACATCTGCCATTGAACATGCTATATTATTAACTGTTATAGCTCAATATTAAATGACTACTGTAACTGAACATGTATTTTCCTACACTGCTATAGCACTTCACTTTATGTCAATTGAACGTTGACCTTAAGTATACACATGCTTGATTATACATGTACTGTCTGACATATCCAGTTGTATGGGTTGAAGTTGACATCGGAATGAAACTGAGTGGAACCATTCTACTTTCTCATTTTTTTTACTGAGCTCTGCTCAAACCGACAACCTCATCAGTGGGAGGCAAGTGACTCTGAGACAGCACCTTAGACCACTTTGGAACAAGCAACTCTTGCATAGTGAATGTTCTCCTACATAACATGTAATGTGCTGACCTCTGGCTAAATAGAACATTACTGAACATTTATAAGGTTTAATAGCGCATTCATTAGCACATCTGCCTCAGAGTATAAATACAATTATGCAAAGTTCCAAGCATATAATTGCAAACTATGCATATTTATGAACAACATGCACCAAAACTTTAATGCAGGGGGGAAAGATGCTGATATGAGTTCAAAAACTCTCCTATTCAAAAGAATAGTTGTTTGAAGTGGTATATAAATATTGATAGGAACTGTACTTACTCTGTGGGAGAAGGAGGTCTAGCAGCCAGGAAATCCCACAAATAAATAGCCTCCCCAACACTCAGCAGATTCTTACCATCTGGCGTGAAGATGATACGCGAGACATTCTCTGAATGGCCGATAAAAACCTGGAAGGTAGTTTATGTACTTTTTTATACAAGATACAAAATTCATGTCAGTATATGTTATACACTTACAAAGTGAATCAAATGACTTCTAAAATAATGAAGAGATGAAAATTAGGAAAGATATGACATGTTCAAATAATGATACAACGTATTTCCCATAAATAACTTCTGTAAGTCTCTTGATCTAAGTCAAAATTATGAAGCTGGATACAATAACAACAGTTTATGGACTCACGCCACTATTATCTCCCTTGAGTACTCCGGACTTACATGTACAAATGAAGGAGAAAGAAATAAAACTATAGTTCGCTTTTTCTTCTTTTTTTCAGGGCTTTGTACTGCTGTGATTTATTTTTTCCTAGCATAGCTAGATGGTCAGTATTTTAGAAATCACCATTGAAAATTTGATGCTGATACCAGCTTTCTGGACAATTCTTTGCCATTTCAGAATTGTCGGTTTGAACCGCATCGTGGGAGAATATATGACATATTATTACTTTGGAAATTATTAGGTCTCACAAAAGCATTGAATTTAAAAAAAAACAAAAAAAACCTGGTCAAGGTATGCTTTTTTCCCTTTTGCATGATGTATGTCTAGCAATTAATTTATATCTTAGTATTTTCATGGGTTTTGCATATCTTGAACCAGTGAAGAATTTGAGCCCAGACACATGCTGCAGATTTTGTTTTTTCACTGTATTTTGGAAATAAATGTAACAATGGAGCCCTATGGGAAATGTAATAGTGGTGTGAGACATTAAATAAATACAAAATAATATATTTGGGTTCCAAAGTATGAACTCAAATGTTGTAATGTAAATCTCTGTAAGATAAATAAAACATACAAGATAAAGCCAACATTTTGTTGGAAATCTAAATAAGAATTATAACAATAAGTTTTATATTACAATTTTAACTGAAAGTAATGTAGTTATAAAACAACTTGCACCTAAACTTCAACATGAGTTAAAAACCAAATTTGACCATTTCATAATGATATCTGACCTTGAACTTGAATATGGTAGCCCTCTTATAGAACAAAGTACCTCCTAAGTATAATGACTGATTGATTGATTGAATATTTAGCGTCATTTTTATGCCATCGAGGGCTAACAGACGATCAGTTAACCTAACCACTGTTTCCTGGGATTAAGCAGTACTCGAGCACACCCCGTCTCCGCAAGTAACTGATAACTTTCCCACTTGAATCAGTGGTGAGAGACGAATGATAATGAGATGCAATGTCGTATATCAATCATCACGGAGACTGTTGCCGGGCGGGGGATTCGAAACTCACGACCCCTGGATTGATAGTCAGACGCGTAACCGACTGAGCTAATCGGGCCCGGCTCCTAAGTATAAGCATACTCATGTGCCATATTTCAACCTGCAACATGACCTTGACTTTGGAGTGAAAAGTGAAGAGTCTGATATATTACAAAATACCTCAGAGTATAATCATGCACGCTCATGCCCAGTTTCATCCACATAACTGGAAGCAATGTACACCAAAACTAACACAGGTGGGATACAGATACTGCTGTATTCATAGAATAGTTATTAAAAGTTGAAGTGGAGAAATAGTGCGGTGGATGGAGTGTTGGCTGCCCATGCCAGAGGTTAAAAGTTCCAAGTCTTCGCTGACCCTCTAAAAAAACACTCAGTACTAGTTCTACCCAGAAAGCAGACCTGAGAGCTCTGTTATAAGCATATCAGCTTAGAGCTTACTTCACATTCAAGCTAAGATGAATAAGTATAATGGAAAAACTTATGCCAAACTGAATATTTAATTTTTTTACATTCTGCAAATCATTATCAGCAATCTTTGTACATGTTCCTGTCAGTACAACAGAATGTTAGGATATAATTTTGTTTACAAGGAAAGTGGTCTAGTGGTATCGTCACACTGTGGGTCAGTAGTGGTTCTTTGATCAGGAACAAGTCTTACAATGGCTTTCAGCTTTCTTCACATTTGTTGCTTAGTGAAGACATCAAGATTAGCATGATTTCCATGAGATGAACAAGCTTGTTCGATAGTCAGTGTATTATTTATATACATAGAACACCTGAACTTGTAGTAATGGTATATATGAATATAGCAGCAACAATACCTGAAACTTTACATCAACTCTCATATTGTAATCCCAGACTTTAATGACCTTGTCACCTCCTGTTGCTAGGTGACGACCATTCTCTGTTAAAGCAATGGATGAACAGCCGCTTTTATGAATATGATCAACCTGCAATAGATGTCACTTCCAATTACCTTTAATATATTTAATAAATACACATCATAGTAGTTTTATTAGCGAAATCTTAAAATATTTAAAGAAGCATTAAGTAAATTTGGCATTCATTCCTTTACTGTAACTCTTTTCATTTAATACCAAAATAATCAATGAATACTATATTAAAAAAGTATTATGTTTTAATAAGACTTAAATATAAAACCACTGAAATATCCATATTGTCAGCTCTCTGTAGTTTACAGGGCTATTGTTTCAGAACCTTGTTCAAGACTGTAAAAAGTTAGAGATTAGTCACACGTGATGTAAGTTTTTGTTTTTTTGAATGGGGTTTAACACTATTTTCATCACATTTCAGGTTATATATAGCATATCCAGTTTTACTGGTGGTGGAAGACCTCAGCAGAATGATTCCGAGTAGAACCACTGCCTTTCCACAAGTAACTGGCAAACTTTCTCACATAAAATTATCGGACTGAGTGCGACTCAAACCTATGGCATTAAGAGGTGGGAGGTTAATGATCGGGAGACAGCGCCTCAGATCACTCGGCCAAATAGGACCCTGATGTAAGTTAAATGTCAGATTTACTATACAGTGTGACATAAACATAATTTATCTTTTAAGACAAGAAGAAGGCAATGTAAAAAATATGGACAAGGAAAGTTACTTTGAACACTTCCAAAACTTACTTCTGCGATAAGTCTGCCTGTTCTGGCTTCGAACTTGAGTAGTTTATTATTAGATGTGACAACCAGTAGGTGGTCAACCTTGAGAGGGGCATAGTAAATCTTCATTGCAGAGTCAAGTTTAGATCTACTACTTTGATCATTGTGGCTTAGGTTTGTCACATCTATCCTTAATGTCTGAAAATATACAAAACAACATATAACCTCATGGTAAATAGGAGGTCAGTTTGTATTTCAGATATCAAAAGTGAAGCTTTAAAAACCAATGAAAATACTAAGATTATAAATTAATTGCTAGACATATAACATCATGGTAAATAAGACGTCAGTTTGTATATCAGATATCAAAAGTGAAGCTTTAAGAACCCAAGAAAATACTAAGATTATAAATTAATTGCTAGACATATAACCTCATGGTAAATAAGAAGTCAGTTTGTATTTCAGATATCAAAAGTGAAGCTTTAAGAACCCAAGAAAATACTAAGATTATAAATTAATTGCTAGACATATAACCTCATGGTAAATAAGAAGTCAGTTTGTATATCAGATATCAAAAGTGAAGCTTTAAGAACCCAAGAAAACACTAAGATTATAAATTAATTGCTAGACATATAACATCATGGTAAATAGGAGGTCAGTTTGTATTTCAGATATCAAAAGTGAAGCTTTAAGAACCCAAGAAAATACTAAGATTATAAATTAATTGCTAGACATATAACATCATGGTAAATAAGAAGTCAGTTTGTATATCAGATATCAAAAGTGAAGCTTTAAGAACCCAAGAAAATACTAAGATTATAAATTAATTGCTAGACATATAACCTCATGGTAAATAAGACGTCAGTTTGTATTTCAGATATCAAAAGTGAAGCTTTAAGAACCCAAGAAAACACTAAGATTATAAATTAATTGCTAGACATATAACATCATGGTAAATAAGAAGTCAGTTTGTATATCAGATATCAAAAGTGAAGCTTTAAGAACCCAAGAAAACACTAAGATTATAAATTAATTGCTAGACATATAACCTCATGGTAAATAAGACGTCAGTTTGTATATCAGATATCAAAAGTGAAGCTTTAAGAACCCAAGAAAACACTAAGATTATAAATTAATTGCTAGACATATAACCTCATGGTAAATAAGAAGTCAGTTTGTATATCAGATATCAAAAGTGAAGCTTTAAGAACCCAAGAAAACACTAAGATTATAAATTAATTGCTAGACATATAACCTCATGGTAAATAAGAAGTCAGTTTGTATATCAGATATCAAAAGTGAAGCTTTAAGAACCCAAGAAAACACTAAGATTATAAATTAATTGCTAGACATATAACCTCATGGTAAATAAGAAGTCAGTTTGTATATCAGATATCAAAAGTGAAGCTTTAAGAACCCAAGAAAACACTAAGATTATAAATTAATTGCTAGACATATAACCTCATGGTAAATAAGAAGTCAGTTTGTATTTCAGATATCAAAAGTGAAGCTTTAAGAACCCAAGAAAATACTAAGATTATAAATTAATTGCTAGACATATAACATCATGGTAAATAGGAGGTCAGTTTGTATATCAGATATCAAAAGTGAAGCTTTAAGAACCCAAGAAAACACTAAGATTATAAATTAATTGCTAGACATATAACCTCATGGTAAATAAGACGTCAGTTTGTATATCAGATATCAAAAGTGAAGCTTTAAGAACCCAAGAAAACACTAAGATTATAAATTAATTGCTAGACATATAACCTCATGGTAAATAAGAAGTCAGTTTGTATTTCAGATATCAAAAGTGAAGCTTTAAGAACCCAAGAAAATACTAAGATTATAAATTAATTGCTAGACATATAACCTCATGGTAAATAGGAGGTCAGTTTGTATATCAGATATCAAAAGTGAAGCTTTAAGAACCCAAGAAAACACTAAGATTATAAATTAATTGCTAGACATATAACCTCATGGTAAATAAGAAGTCAGTTTGTATATCAGATATCAAAAGTGAAGCTTTAAGAACCCAAGAAAATACTAAGATTATAAATTAATTGCAAGACATATAACATCATGGTAAATAAGAAGTCAGTTTGTATTTCAGATATCAAAAGTGAAGCTTTAAGAACCCAAGAAAATACTAAGATTATAAATTAATTGCTAGACATATAACATCATGGTAAATAAGACGTCAGTTTGTATATCAGATATCAAAAGTGAAGCTTTAAGAACCCAAGAAAACACTAAGATTATAAATTAATTGCTAGACATATAACATCATGGTAAATAAGAAGTCAGTTTGTATTTCAGATATCAAAAGTGAAGCTTTAAGAACCCAAGAAAATACTAAGATTATAAATTAATTGCTAGACATATAACCTCATGGTAAATAGGAGGTCAGTTTGTATATCAGATATCAAAAGTGAAGCTTTAAGAACCCAAGAAAACACTAAGATTATAAATTAATTGCTAGACATATAACATCATGGTAAATAAGACGTCAGTTTGTATTTCAGATATCAAAAGTGAAGCTTTAAGAACCCAAGAAAACACTAAGATTATAAATTAATTGCTAGACATATAACATCATGGTAAATAAGAAGTCAGTTTGTATTTCAGATATCAAAAGTGAAGCTTTAAGAACCCAAGAAAACACTAAGATTATAAATTAATTGCTAGACATATAACATCATGGTAAATAAGACGTCAGTTTGTATATCAGATATCAAAAGTGAAGCTTTAAGAACCCAAGAAAATACTAAGATTATAAATTAATTGCTAGACATATAACATCATGGTAAATAAGAAGTCAGTTTGTATTTCAGATATCAAAAGTGAAGCTTTAAGAACCCAAGAAAATACTAAGATTATAAATTAATTGCTAGACATATAACATCATGGTAAATAAGACGTCAGTTTGTATATCAGATATCAAAAGTGAAGCTTTAAGAACCCAAGAAAATACTAAGATTATAAATTAATTGCTAGACATATAACATCATGGTAAATAAGAAGTCAGTTTGTATTTCAGATATCAAAAGTGAAGCTTTAAGAACCCAAGAAAACACTAAGATTATAAATTAATTGCTAGACATATAACATCATGGTAAATAAGACGTCAGTTTGTATATCAGATATCAAAAGTGAAGCTTTAAGAACCCAAGAAAACACTAAGATTATAAATTAATTGCTAGACATATAACATCATGGTAAATAAGAAGTCAGTTTGTATTTCAGATATCAAAAGTGAAGCTTTAAGAACCCAAGAAAATACTAAGATTATAAATTAATTGCTAGACATATAACATCATGGTAAATAAGACATCAGTTTGTATTTCAGATATCAAAAGTGAAGCTTTAAGAACCCAAGAAAACACTAAGATTATAAATTAATTGCTAGACATATAACATCATGGTAAATAAGACGTCAGTTTGTATTTCAGATATCAAAAGTGAAGCTTTAAGAACCCAAGAAAACACTAAGATTATAAATTAATTGCTAGACATATAACATCATGGTAAATAAGAAGTCAGTTTGTATATCAGATATCAAAAGTGAAGCTTTAAGAACCCAAGAAAACACTAAGATTATAAATTAATTGCTAGACATATAACCTCATGGTAAATAGGAGGTCAGTTTGTATATCAGATATCAAAAGTGAAGCTTTAAGAACCCAAGAAAACACTAAGATTATAAATTAATTGCTAGACATATAACCTCATGGTAAATAGGAGGTCAGTTTGTATATCAGATATCAAAAGTGAAGCTTTAAGAACCCAAGAAAATACTAAGATTATAAATTAATTGCTAGACATATAACCTCATGGTAAATAAGAAGTCAGTTTGTATATCAGATATCAAAAGTGAAGCTTTAAGAACCCAAGAAAACACTAAGATTATAAATTAATTGCTAGACATATAACATCATGGTAAATAAGAAGTCAGTTTGTATATCAGATATCAAAAGTGAAGCTTTAAGAACCCAAGAAAATACTAAGATTATAAATTAATTGCTAGACATATAACATCATGGTAAATAAGAAGTCAGTTTGTATATCAGATATCAAAAGTGAAGCTTTAAGAACCCAAGAAAACACTAAGATTATAAATTAATTGCTAGACATATAACATCATGGTAAATAAGAAGTCAGTTTGTATATCAGATATCAAAAGTGAAGCTTTAAGAACCCAAGAAAACACTAAGATTATAAATTAATTGCTAGACATATAACATCATGGTAAATAAGAAGTCAGTTTGTATTTCAGATATCAAAAGTGAAGCTTTAAGAACCCAAGAAAACACTAAGATTATAAATTAATTGCTAGACATATAACATCATGGTAAATAAGAAGTCAGTTTGTATATCAGATATCAAAAGTGAAGCTTTAAGAACCCAAGAAAACACTAAGATTATAAATTAATTGCTAGACATATAACATCATGGTAAATAAGAAGTCAGTTTGTATATCAGATATCAAAAGTGAAGCTTTAAGAACCCAAGAAAATACTAAGATTATAAATTAATTGCTAGACATATAACATCATGGTAAATAAGAAGTCAGTTTGTATTTCAGATATCAAAAGTGAAGCTTTAAGAACCCAAGAAAATACTAAGATTATAAATTAATTGCTAGACATATAACATCATGGTAAATAGGAAGTCAGTTTGTATATCAGATATCAAAAGTGAAGCTTTAAGAACCCAAGAAAACACTAAGATTATAAATTAATTGCTAGACATATAACATCATGGTAAATAAGACGTCAGTTTGTATTTCAGATATCAAAAGTGAAGCTTTAAGAACCCAAGAAAATACTAAGATTATAAATTAATTGCTAGACATATAACCTCATGGTAAATAAGAAGTCAGTTTGTATTTCAGATATCAAAAGTGAAGCTTTAAGAACCCAAGAAAATACTAAGATTATAAATTAATTGCTAGACATATAACATCATGGTAAATAAGACGTCAGTTTGTATTTCAGATATCAAAAGTGAAGCTTTAAGAACCCAAGAAAACACTAAGATTATAAATTAATTGCTAGACATATAACATCATGGTAAATAGGAGGTCAGTTTGTATATCAGATATCAAAAGTGAAGCTTTAAGAACCCAAGAAAACACTAAGATTATAAATTAATTGCTAGACATATAACATCATGGTAAATAAGACGTCAGTTTGTATTTCAGATATCAAAAGTGAAGCTTTAAGAACCCAAGAAAACACTAAGATTATAAATTAATTGCTAGACATATAACATCATGGTAAATAAGACGTCAGTTTGTATTTCAGATATCAAAAGTGAAGCTTTAAGAACCCAAGAAAATACTAAGATTATAAATTAATTGCTAGACATATAACATCATGGTAAATAAGACGTCAGTTTGTATTTCAGATATCAAAAGTGAAGCTTTAAGAACCCAAGAAAACACTAAGATTATAAATTAATTGCTAGACATATAACATCATGGTAAATAAGACGTCAGTTTGTATTTCAGATATCAAAAGTGAAGCTTTAAGAACCCAAGAAAATACTAAGATTATAAATTAATTGCTAGACATATAACATCATGGTAAATAAGAAGTCAGTTTGTATATCAGATATCAAAAGTGAAGCTTTAAGAACCCAAGAAAACACTAAGATTATAAATTAATTGCTAGACATATAACATCATGGTAAATAAGAAGTCAGTTTGTATTTCAGATATCAAAAGTGAAGCTTTAAGAACCCAAGAAAACACTAAGATTATAAATTAATTGCTAGACATATAACATCATGGTAAATAGGAGGTCAGTTTGTATATCAGATATCAAAAGTGAAGCTTTAAGAACCCAAGAAAATACTAAGATTATAAATTAATTGCTAGACATATAACATCATGGTAAATAAGACGTCAGTTTGTATTTCAGATATCAAAAGTGAAGCTTTAAGAACCCAAGAAAACACTAAGATTATAAATTAATTGCTAGACATATAACATCATGGTAAATAGGAGGTCAGTTTGTATATCAGATATCAAAAGTGAAGCTTTAAGAACCCAAGAAAACACTAAGATTATAAATTAATTGCTAGACATATAACATCATGGTAAATAGGAGGTCAGTTTGTATATCAGATATCAAAAGTGAAGCTTTAAGAACCCAAGAAAATACTAAGATTATAAATTAATTGCTAGACATATAACATCATGGTAAATAAGAAGTCAGTTTGTATATCAGATATCAAAAGTGAAGCTTTAAGAACCCAAGAAAATACTAAGATTATAAATTAATTGCTAGACATATAACATCATGGTAAATAGGAGGTCAGTTTGTATATCAGATATCAAAAGTGAAGCTTTAAGAACCCAAGAAAACACTAAGATTATAAATTAATTGCTAGACATATAACATCATGGTAAATAGGAGGTCAGTTTGTATATCAGATATCAAAAGTGAAGCTTTAAGAACCCAAGAAAACACTACGATTATAAATTAATTGCTAGACATATAACATCATGGTAAATAGGAGGTCAGTTTGTATATCAGATATCAAAAGTGAAGCTTTAAAAACCCAAGATAATACTAAGATTATAAATTAATTGCTAGACATATAACATCATGGTAAATAGGAGGTCAGTTTGTATATCAGATATCAAAAGTGAAGCTTTAAGAACCCAAGAAAACACTAAGATTATAAATTAATTGCTAGACATATAACCTCATGGTAAATAGGAGGTCAGTTTGTATATCAGATATCAAAAGTGAAGCTTTAAGAACCCAAGAAAATACTAAGATTATAAATTAATTGCTAGACATATAACATCATGGTAAATAGGACGTCAGTTTGTATTTCAGATATCAAAAGTGAAGCTTTAAGAACCCAAGAAAACACTAAGATTATAAATTAATTGCTAGACATATAACATCATGGTAAATAGGAGGTCAGTTTGTATATCAGATATCAAAAGTGAAGCTTTAAGAACCCAAGAAAACACTAAGATTATAAATTAATTGCTAGACATATAACCTCATGGTAAATAGGAGGTCAGTTTGTATATCAGATATCAAAAGTGAAGCTTTAAGAACCCAAGAAAATACTAAGATTATAAATTAATTGCTAGACATATAACATCATGGTAAATAGGAGGTCAGTTTGTATATCAGATATCAAAAGTGAAGCTTTAAGAACCCAAGAAAACACTAAGATTATAAATTAATTGCTAGACATATAACATCATGGTAAATAAGAAGTCAGTTTGTATTTCAGATATCAAAAGTGAAGCTTTAAGAACCCAAGAAAACACTAAGATTATAAATTAATTGCTAGACATATAACCTCATGGTAAATAAGACGTCAGTTTGTATTTCAGATATCAAAAGTGAAGCTTTAAGAACCCAAGAAAACACTAAGATTATAAATTAATTGCTAGACATATAACATCATGGTAAATAAGACGTCAGTTTGTATTTCAGATATCAAAAGTGAAGCTTTAAGAACCCAAGAAAACACTAAGATTATAAATTAATTGCTAGACATATAACATCATGGTAAATAAGACGTCAGTTTGTATATCAGATATCAAAAGTGAAGCTTTAAGAACCCAAGAAAACACTAAGATTATAAATTAATTGCTAGACATATAACATCATGGTAAATAAGACGTCAGTTTGTATTTCAGATATCAAAAGTGAAGCTTTAAGAACCCAAGAAAACACTAAGATTATAAATTAATTGCTAGACATATAACATCATGGTAAATAAGAAGTCAGTTTGTATTTCAGATATCAAAAGTGAAGCTTTAAGAACCCAAGAAAACACTAAGATTATAAATTAATTGCTAGACATATAACCTCATGGTAAATAGGAGGTCAGTTTGTATTTCAGATATCAAAAGTGAAGCTTTAAGAACCCAAGAAAACACTAAGATTATAAATTAATTGCTAGACATATAACATCATGGTAAATAAGACGTCAGTTTGTATTTCAGATATCAAAAGTGAAGCTTTAAGAACCCAAGAAAATACTAAGATTATAAATTAATTGCTAGACATATAACATCATGGTAAATAAGACGTCAGTTTGTATTTCAGATATCAAAAGTGAAGCTTTAAGAACCCAAGAAAACACTAAGATTATAAATTAATTGCTAGACATATAACCTCATGGTAAATAAGACGTCAGTTTGTATTTCAGATATCAAAAGTGAAGCTTTAAGAACCCAAGAAAATACTAAGATTATAAATTAATTGCTAGACATATAACATCATGGTAAATAAGACGTCAGTTTGTATATCAGATATCAAAAGTGAAGCTTTAAGAACCCAAGAAAACACTAAGATTATAAATTAATTGCTAGACATATAACATCATGGTAAATAAGAAGTCAGTTTGTATATCAGATATCAAAAGTGAAGCTTTAAGAACCCAAGAAAACACTAAGATTATAAATTAATTGCTAGACATATAACATCATGGTAAATAAGAAGTCAGTTTGTATATCAGATATCAAAAGTGAAGCTTTAAGAACCCAAGAAAATACTAAGATTATAAATTAATTGCTAGACATATAACCTCATGGTAAATAAGACGTCAGTTTGTATTTCAGATATCAAAAGTGAAGCTTTAAGAACCCAAGAAAACACTAAGATTATAAATTAATTGCTAGACATATAACATCATGGTAAATAAGAAGTCAGTTTGTATTTCAGATATCAAAAGTGAAGCTTTAAGAACCCAAGAAAACACTAAGATTATAAATTAATTGCTAGACATATAACATCATGGTAAATAAGACGTCAGTTTGTATTTCAGATATCAAAAGTGAAGCTTTAAGAACCCAAGAAAATACTAAGATTATAAATTAATTGCTAGACATATAACATCATGGTAAATAAGACGTCAGTTTGTATTTCAGATATCAAAAGTGAAGCTTTAAGAACCCAAGAAAACACTAAGATTATAAATTAATTGCTAGACATATAACCTCATGGTAAATAAGACGTCAGTTTGTATTTCAGATATCAAAAGTGAAGCTTTAAGAACCCAAGAAAATACTAAGATTATAAATTAATTGCTAGACATATAACATCATGGTAAATAAGAAGTCAGTTTGTATTTCAGATATCAAAAGTGAAGCTTTAAGAACCCAAGAAAACACTAAGATTATAAATTAATTGCTAGACATATAACCTCATGGTAAATAAGAAGTCAGTTTGTATTTCAGATATCAAAAGTGAAGCTTTAAGAACCCAAGAAAACACTAAGATTATAAATTAATTGCTAGACATATAACATCATGGTAAATAAGACGTCAGTTTGTATTTCAGATATCAAAAGTGAAGCTTTAAGAACCCAAGAAAACACTAAGATTATAAATTAATTGCTAGACATATAACCTCATGGTAAATAAGACGTCAGTTTGTATTTCAGATATCAAAAGTGAAGCTTTAAGAACCCAAGAAAATACTAAGATTATAAATTAATTGCTAGACATATAACATCATGGTAAATAAGAAGTCAGTTTGTATTTCAGATATCAAAAGTGAAGCTTTAAGAACCCAAGAAAACACTAAGATTATAAATTAATTGCTAGACATATAACCTCATGGTAAATAAGAAGTCAGTTTGTATTTCAGATATCAAAAGTGAAGCTTTAAGAACCCAAGAAAACACTAAGATTATAAATTAATTGCTAGACATATAACCTCATGGTAAATAAGACGTCAGTTTGTATTTCAGATATCAAAAGTGAAGCTTTAAGAACCCAAGAAAACACTAAGATTATAAATTAATTGCTAGACATATAACCTCATGGTAAATAAGAAGTCAGTTTGTATTTCAGATATCAAAAGTGAAGCTTTAAGAACCCAAGAAAACACTAAGATTATAAATTAATTGCTAGACATATAACATCATGGTAAATAAGAAGTCAGTTTGTATATCAGATATCAAAAGTGAAGCTTTAAGAACCCAAGAAAATACTAAGATTATAAATTAATTGCTAGACATATAACCTCATGGTAAATAGGTGGTCAGTTTGTATTTCAGATATCAAAAGTGAAGCTTTAAGAACCCAAGAAAACACTAAGATTATAAATTAATTGCTAGACATATAACATCATGGTAAATAAGAAGTCAGTTTGTATTTCAGATATCAAAAGTGAAGCTTTAAGAACCCAAGAAAATACTAAGATTATAAATTAATTGCTAGACATATAACATCATGGTAAATAAGAAGTCAGTTTGTATATCAGATATCAAAAGTGAAGCTTTAAGAACCCAAGAAAACACTAAGATTATAAATTAATTGCTAGACATATAACATCATGGTAAATAAGAAGTCAGTTTGTATTTCAGATATCAAAAGTGAAGCTTTAAGAACCCAAGAAAACACTAAGATTATAAATTAATTGCTAGACATATAACATCATGGTAAATAAGAAGTCAGTTTGTATTTCAGATATCAAAAGTGAAGCTTTAAGAACCCAAGAAAACACTAAGATTATAAATTAATTGCTAGACATATAACATCATGGTAAATAAGAAGTCAGTTTGTATTTCAGATATCAAAAGTGAAGCTTTAAGAACCCAAGAAAATACTAAGATTATAAATTAATTGCTAGACATATAACATCATGGTAAATAAGAAGTCAGTTTGTATATCAGATATCAAAAGTGAAGCTTTAAGAACCCAAGAAAACACTAAGATTATAAATTAATTGCTAGACATATAACCTCATGGTAAATAAGAAGTCAGTTTGTATTTCAGATATCAAAAGTGAAGCTTTAAGAACCCAAGAAAACACTAAGATTATAAATTAATTGCTAGACATATAACATCATGGTAAATAAGAAGTCAGTTTGTATTTCAGATATCAAAAGTGAAGCTTTAAGAACCCAAGAAAATACTAAGATTATAAATTAATTGCTAGACATATAACATCATGGTAAATAAGACGTCAGTTTGTATATCAGATATCAAAAGTGAAGCTTTAAGAACCCAAGAAAACACTAAGATTATAAATTAATTGCTAGACATATAACATCATGGTAAATAGGAGGTCAGTTTGTATATCAGATATCAAAAGTGAAGCTTTAAGAACCCAAGAAAACACTAAGATTATAAATTAATTGCTAGACATATAACATCATGGTAAATAAGACGTCAGTTTGTATATCAGATATCAAAAGTGAAGCTTTAAGAACCCAAGAAAACACTAAGATTATAAATTAATTGCTAGACATATAACATCATGGTAAATAAGAAGTCAGTTTGTATTTCAGATATCAAAAGTGAAGCTTTAAGAACCCAAGAAAACACTAAGATTATAAATTAATTGCTAGACATATAACATCATGGTAAATAAGAAGTCAGTTTGTATTTCAGATATCAAAAGTGAAGCTTTAAGAACCCAAGAAAATACTAAGATTATAAATTAATTGCTAGACATATAACCTCATGGTAAATAGGAGGTCAGTTTGTATATCAGATATCAAAAGTGAAGCTTTAAGAACCCAAGAAAACACTAAGATTATAAATTAATTGCTAGACATATAACATCATGGTAAATAAGAAGTCAGTTTGTATTTCAGATATCAAAAGTGAAGCTTTAAGAACCCAAGAAAACACTAAGATTATAAATTAATTGCTAGACATATAACATCATGGTAAATAAGAAGTCAGTTTGTATTTCAGATATCAAAAGTGAAGCTTTAAGAACCCAAGAAAATACTAAGATTATAAATTAATTGCTAGACATATAACATCATGGTAAATAAGAAGTCAGTTTGTATTTCAGATATCAAAAGTGAAGCTTTAAGAACCCAAGAAAACACTAAGATTATAAATTAATTGCTAGACATATAACATCATGGTAAATAAGACGTCAGTTTGTATTTCAGATATCAAAAGTGAAGCTTTAAGAACCCAAGAAAATACTAAGATTATAAATTAATTGCTAGACATATAACATCATGGTAAATAAGAAGTCAGTTTGTATTTCAGATATCAAAAGTGAAGCTTTAAGAACCCAAGAAAACACTAAGATTATAAATTAATTGCTAGACATATAACATCATGGTAAATAAGACGTCAGTTTGTATTTCAGATATCAAAAGTGAAGCTTTAAGAACCCAAGAAAATACTAAGATTATAAATTAATTGCTAGACATATAACATCATGGTAAATAAGAAGTCAGTTTGTATTTCAGATATCAAAAGTGAAGCTTTAAGAACCCAAGAAAATACTAAGATTATAAATTAATTGCTAGACATATAACATCATGGTAAATAAGAAGTCAGTTTGTATTTCAGATATCAAAAGTGAAGCTTTAAGAACCCAAAAAACACTAAGATTATAAATTAATTGCTAGACATATAACATCATGGTAAATAAGACGTCAGTTTGTATTTCAGATATCAAAAGTGAAGCTTTAAGAACCCAAGAAAATACTAAGATTATAAATTAATTGCTAGACATATAACATCATGGTAAATAAGAAGTCAGTTTGTATTTCAGATATCAAAAGTGAAGCTTTAAGAACCCAAGAAAATACTAAGATTATAAATTAATTGCTAGACATATAACATCATGGTAAATAAGAAGTCAGTTTGTATTTCAGATATCAAAAGTGAAGCTTTAAGAACCCAAGAAAATACTAAGATTATAAATTAATTGCTAGACATATAACATCATGGTAAATAAGAAGTCAGTTTGTATATCAGATATCAAAAGTGAAGCTTTAAGAACCCAAGAAAACACTAAGATTATAAATTAATTGCTAGACATATAACATCATGGTAAATAAGAAGTCAGTTTGTATATCAGATATCAAAAGTGAAGCTTTAAGAACCCAAGAAAACACTAAGATTATAAATTAATTGCTAGACATATAACATCATGGTAAATAAGAAGTCAGTTTGTATATCAGATATCAAAAGTGAAGCTTTAAGAACCCAAGAAAACACTAAGATTATAAATTAATTGCTAGACATATAACATCATGGTAAATAAGAAGTCAGTTTGTATTTCAGATATCAAAAGTGAAGCTTTAAGAACCCAAGAAAATACTAAGATTATAAATTAATTGCTAGACATATAACATCATGGTAAATAAGAAGTCAGTTTGTATTTCAGATATCAAAAGTGAAGCTTTAAGAACCCAAGAAAACACTAAGATTATATATTAATTGCTAGACATATAACATCATGGTAAATAAGACGTCAGTTTGTATTTCAGATATCAAAAGTGAAGCTTTAAGAACCCAAGAAAATACTAAGATTATAAATTAATTGCTAGACATATAACATCATGGTAAATAAGAAGTCAGTTTGTATATCAGATATCAAAAGTGAAGCTTTAAGAACCCAAGAAAACACTAAGATTATAAATTAATTGCTAGACATATAACATCATGGTAAATAAGAAGTCAGTTTGTATTTCAGATATCAAAAGTGAAGCTTTAAGAACCCAAGAAAATACTAAGATTATAAATTAATTGCTAGACATATAACATCATGGTAAATAGGAGGTCAGTTTGTATATCAGATATCAAAAGTGAAGCTTTAAGAACCCAAGAAAATACTAAGATTATAAATTAATTGCTAGACATATAACATCATGGTAAATAAGAAGTCAGTTTGTATATCAGATATCAAAAGTGAAGCTTTAAGAACCCAAGAAAACACTAAGATTATAAATTAATTGCTAGACATATAACATCATGGTAAATAAGAAGTCAGTTTGTATATCAGATATCAAAAGTGAAGCTTTAAGAACCCAAGAAAATACTAAGATTATAAATTAATTGCTAGACATATAACCTCATGGTAAATAAGAAGTCAGTTTGTATTTCAGATATCAAAAGTGAAGCTTTAAGAACCCAAGAAAACACTAAGATTATAAATTAATTGCTAGACATATAACATCATGGTAAATAAGACGTCAGTTTGTATATCAGATATCAAAAGTGAAGCTTTAAGAACCCAAGAAAACACTAAGATTATAAATTAATTGCTAGACATATAACATCATGGTAAATAAGAAGTCAGTTTGTATATCAGATATCAAAAGTGAAGCTTTAAGAACCCAAGAAAACACTAAGATTATAAATTAATTGCTAGACATATAACATCATGGTAAATAAGAAGTCAGTTTGTATATCAGATATCAAAAGTGAAGCTTTAAGAACCCAAGAAAACACTAAGATTATAAATTAATTGCTAGACATATAACATCATGGTAAATAAGACGTCAGTTTGTATATCAGATATCAAAAGTGAAGCTTTAAGAACCCAAGAAAACACTAAGATTATAAATTAATTGCTAGACATATAACATCATGGTAAATAAGAAGTCAGTTTGTATATCAGATATCAAAAGTGAAGCTTTAAGAACCCAAGAAAACACTAAGATTATAAATTAATTGCTAGACATATAACATCATGGTAAATAGGAGGTCAGTTTGTATATCAGATATCAAAAGTGAAGCTTTAAGAACCCAAGAAAACACTAAGATTATAAATTAATTGCTAGACATATAACATCATGGTAAATAAGACGTCAGTTTGTATTTCAGATATCAAAAGTGAAGCTTTAAGAACCCAAGAAAATACTAAGATTATAAATTAATTGCTAGACATATAACATCATGGTAAATAGGAGGTCAGTTTGTATATCAGATATCAAAAGTGAAGCTTTAAGAACCCAAGAAAACACTAAGATTATAAATTAATTGCTAGACATATAACATCATGGTAAATAAGAAGTCAGTTTGTATATCAGATATCAAAAGTGAAGCTTTAAGAACCCATGAAAATACTAAGATTATAAATTAATTGCTAGACATATAACATCATGGTAAATAGGAGGTCAGTTTGTATATCAGATATCAAAAGTGAAGCTTTAAGAACCCAAGAAAACACTAAGATTATAAATTAATTGCTAGACATATAACATCATGGTAAATAAGACGTCAGTTTGTATATCAGATATCAAAAGTGAAGCTTTAAGAACCCAAGAAAACACTAAGATTATAAATTAATTGCTAGACATATAACATCATGGTAAATAAGAAGTCAGTTTGTATTTCAGATATCAAAAGTGAAGCTTTAAGAACCCAAGAAAACACTAAGATTATAAATTAATTGCTAGACATATAACATCATGGTAAATAAGAAGTCAGTTTGTATATCAGATATCAAAAGTGAAGCTTTAAGAACCCAAGAAAACACTAAGATTATAAATTAATTGCTAGACATATAACATCATGGTAAATAAGAAGTCAGTTTGTATATCAGATATCAAAAGTGAAGCTTTAAGAACCCAAGAAAACACTAAGATTATAAATTAATTGCTAGACATATAACATCATGGTAAATAAGAAGTCAGTTTGTATTTCAGATATCAAAAGTGAAGCTTTAAGAACCCAAGAAAACACTAAGATTATAAATTAATTGCTAGACATATAACATCATGGTAAATAAGAAGTCAGTTTGTATTTCAGATATCAAAAGTGAAGCTTTAAGAACCCATGAAAACACTAAGATTATAAATTAATTGCTAGACATATAACATCATGGTAAATAAGACGTCAGTTTGTATATCAGATATCAAAAGTGAAGCTTTAAGAACCCAAGAAAACACTAAGATTATAAATTAATTGCTAGACATATAACATCATGGTAAATAAGACGTCAGTTTGTATATCAGATATCAAAAGTGAAGCTTTAAGAACCCAAGAAAACACTAAGATTATAAATTAATTGCTAGACATATAACCTCATGGTAAATAGGAGGTCAGTTTGTATATCAGATATCAAAAGTGAAGCTTTAAGAACCCAAGAAAATACTAAGATTATAAATTAATTGCTAGACATATAACCTCATGGTAAATAGGAGGTCAGTTTGTATATCAGATATCAAAAGTGAAGCTTTAAGAACCCAAGAAAACACTAAGATTATAAATTAATTGCTAGACATATAACATCATGGTAAATAAGACGTCAGTTTGTATATCAGATATCAAAAGTGAAGCTTTAAGAACCCAAGAAAACACTAAGATTATAAATTAATTGCTAGACATATAACATCATGGTAAATAGGAGGTCAGTTTGTATATCAGATATCAAAAGTGAAGCTTTAAGAACCCAAGAAAACACTAAGATTATAAATTAATTGCTAGACATATAACATCATGGTAAATAAGACGTCAGTTTGTATTTCAGATATCAAAAGTGAAGCTTTAAGAACCCAAGAAAACACTAAGATTATAAATTAATTGCTAGACATATAACATCATGGTAAATAAGAAGTCAGTTTGTATTTCAGATATCAAAAGTGAAGCTTTAAGAACCCAAGAAAATACTAAGATTATAAATTAATTGCTAGACATATAACATCATGGTAAATAGGAGGTCAGTTTGTATATCAGATATCAAAAGTGAAGCTTTAAGAACCCAAGAAAACACTAAGATTATAAATTAATTGCTAGACATATAACCTCATGGTAAATAAGAAGTCAGTTTGTATATCAGATATCAAAAGTGAAGCTTTAAGAACCCAAGAAAACACTAAGATTATAAATTAATTGCTAGACATATAACCTCATGGTAAATAAGACGTCAGTTTGTATTTCAGATATCAAAAGTGAAGCTTTAAGAACCCAAGAAAACACTAAGATTATAAATTAATTGCTAGACATATAACCTCATGGTAAATAAGAAGTCAGTTTGTATATCAGATATCAAAAGTGAAGCTTTAAGAACCCAAGAAAACACTAAGATTATAAATTAATTGCTAGACATATAACCTCATGGTAAATAAGACGTCAGTTTGTATTTCAGATATCAAAAGTGAAGCTTTAAGAACCCAAGAAAATACTAAGATTATAAATTAATTGCTAGACATATAACCTCATGGTAAATAGGAGGTCAGTTTGTATATCAGATATCAAAAGTGAAGCTTTAAGAACCCAAGAAAACACTAAGATTATAAATTAATTGCTAGACATATAACATCATGGTAAATAAGAAGTCAGTTTGTATTTCAGATATCAAAAGTGAAGCTTTAAGAACCCAAGAAAACACTAAGATTATAAATTAATTGCTAGACATATAACATCATGGTAAATAGGAGGTCAGTTTGTATTTCAGATATCAAAAGTGAAGCTTTAAGAACCCAAGAAAACACTAAGATTATAAATTAATTGCTAGACATATAACCTCATGGTAAATAAGACGTCAGTTTGTATATCAGATATCAAAAGTGAAGCTTTAAGAACCCAAGAAAACACTAAGATTATAAATTAATTGCTAGACATATAACCTCATGGTAAATAAGACGTCAGTTTGTATATCAGATATCAAAAGTGAAGCTTTAAGAACCCAAGAAAACACTAAGATTATAAATTAATTGCTAGACATATAACATCATGGTAAATAGGACGTCAGTTTGTATATCAGATATCAAAAGTGAAGCTTTAAGAACCCAAGATAATACTAAGATTATAAATTAATTGCAAGACATATAACCTCATGGTAAATAAGAAGTCAGTTTGTATTTCAGATATCAAAAGTGAAGCTTTAAGAACCCAAGAAAACACTAAGATTATAAATTAATTGCTAGACATATAACCTCATGGTAAATAAGACGTCAGTTTGTATATCAGATATCAAAAGTGAAGCTTTAAGAACCCAAGAAAACACTAAGATTATAAATTAATTGCTAGACATATAACATCATGGTAAATAAGAAGTCAGTTTGTATTTCAGATATCAAAAGTGAAGCTTTAAGAACCCAAGAAAATACTAAGATTATAAATTAATTGCTAGACATATAACCTCATGGTAAATAAGACGTCAGTTTGTATTTCAGATATCAAAAGTGAAGCTTTAAGAACCCAAGAAAATACTAAGATTATAAATTAATTGCTAGACATATAACCTCATGGTAAATAGGAGGTCAGTTTGTATATCAGATATCAAAAGTGAAGCTTTAAGAACCCAAGAAAACACTAAGATTATAAATTAATTGCTAGACATATAACCTCATGGTAAATAAGACGTCAGTTTGTATATCAGATATCAAAAGTGAAGCTTTAAGAACCCAAGAAAATACTAAGATTATAAATTAATTGCTAGACATATAACCTCATGGTAAATAAGACGTCAGTTTGTATATCAGATATCAAAAGTGAAGCTTTAAGAACCCAAGAAAACACTAAGATTATAAATTAATTGCTAGATTATCATTCAATTTTTTCTTAAAAAGGGGGAGGAGTGGTGAGAACTTGTAAAAAATATTTTTTAAAATAAAAATAAAAAGGGTCTGGGTGGCATGAAAATTAGGGGGTGGGTGGGGATGATAATCTAGAAATTAATTAAATATGGGCTAGAAGTAAAAAATTGATATTACTTATAAACTCCTATTTGTACCACTGAAAATGTTTAATTCCTTTCAATTTTAAATAACATGAAATAAATTTGTATTTCTTTGGGGTCCTTATAGACTTTTTTTAATCAATTATAACATGTATACCTCATCTAGAGACTTGGCATCAACCACTGTGACTGTATACTCAGAGGGTCCTATAAATGCTAGTCTACGACCATCAGGACTGACTGCGAGGGCGTCAGGACAATATCTCTCGCCTCTTGTCACGGTGTTACCAAGGAGACGCAGTAACGGGTAGCTTTCTGAGGATGCATCATACATCGCTAGTGAACCTAGAGAGCAGGAACTGTACAGCTGGTCACCGGAAGGATTAAAAGCCAGTCCAGTCACTTTTCCTCTATGTTGCCTGTAGTAAATTATCCAAAGTTTCTTATCCAGATAAAGTTTCATATACATTTGCATGTACAAAGCATATATTATATCATTGGTAGTTTTGTAGTATTTCCAAATCTTCATTAGGAAGTAATTCAATGGAATGTTTTATATCAAAAACACTTGTACTTTCCACATTTTGATCCAAAGATCTAAGAAATAAGGAATATCTCCATTACAAATCACTATATTTAAACATTTTCACAAATCACTATATTTAAACATTTTCAAATGTATTAAACGATTATTGTGTGTTTAAAGGATTTCTTAGAAGAAAGAAAAAAATCTTTATGAGACAAGTTATATCTTGTGACAGGCAAATGAGTAAAACACACTATCAACATAATGGTGAATAAAGGACTCTGTCTAGGAAGACATAGAGTGTGATTTGTTTACTTGTTTCACAATATCCATGTAAACAAAAAATAAGTTTAGCTCATCAAGTAAACAATATTAAACCACTTATTATTTATATTTCCGTATAATATATTTTTACGTTTGAATTAACTGATCGTCTGTTAGGAATCAGTGGTATAAAAATGATGCTAAATATTCAATCAAAAAATCAATTAATCATTATTTCATGAAATCCATATATAATAATTTTTACTTGTGTTCGGCCAATAGACTGGTAGTCTGAACATTGAAGACTCTGACAATGCCACTCTCAAACCCACATGCAAATATCTGCCTTGATGGATGATAACTGATGGTACATGGGCACTCATTGGGCGCACTGAAGTCATACAACTGTAATAAAGGATAATATATAATAATAAATAAATTCATATAAAATAATATAAAAAAGTAACAAAATATAATAAAATATCTAAAAATGATATAAAATGGCACATAAATTAATATAAAATATCATGGAATGTTGCAAAATATCATAATTAAACAAGAAATGTCACTGTTAAGTGTCACATGCCCCCCAAATGGTCTGTGAAAATAAAAATATATGATATGTTATGTTGATCATTTGTAGCAAGTATCATCAAAATCCATCAATACATGACAAAGCTACAGGCCGGAAACGAAATCTCACACAAACTCAAAGTGTTATCAAACAAACTCAAATTGTGACCTTGACCTTTGAGGTATGGGTGTGGGTCTTACTCGCGACACATCGCGATATCACATTTTAGATAATTTTAGCCACGTAAGAGAAAAAAAGCCACTTAAATGCTGTTTTTTAAGTGGCTAGAAACAGCCACGTAATTATTTTTCAACTGCTTTTCTACTGTCCATAAAAATTACTAACCCTAAACCCTAGACACTTGACTACCCATTTGTTTGCCCGGACAGACGGACGGACAGACGGACGGATGCTGCGCTTACTATATGCCACTCAAAATTTTTTTATGGGGTCATAAAAAAAAAATAAATGTGTTAGCAAAACTTAATAGACAAAACAGTTTCAGGTTCATCATGCCGACACCTTTTTTGTTATCATGCAACCTTTTTTGAGACTCCTATGAATAATTAACAAGGAGTTGTTTCTCTAAAGAAAGTGAACTCATGAAAGACAAAAAGAAGCCAAATCCATTTAAGCACAACTCCTTATGGATGACAAAAGTGTGATTTATACCCATTTGCATTTGCCAAACATCACTTGTAACCCAAAACTAAATATATAAAGCCATAATAAATTAGTTGCTAGATTATCATTTCCACCCGCCCCCTAATTTTTCATGCCGCCCCGACTCTTTTTATTTTCTAAATTTTTTTTAAAAAACATCAAAAATTTTAAAAATGAAAATGAAAATGAAAAATAAAATCATCCTGCCCTCCCTGTTTTTAAAATTTGGATGATAATCTAGCAATCAATTTATAATGGCCTTAGTAAAATAGGTACAGATAGTGTGTATTAGTTGCATATATTTGTCTAATGTAATATTATCATATTTTTATTTTCTGCTAGAAACATTTATAACCAAACAGTATTAGGTTTGTGAGATTTCATACTTGTTGCAGTGTTTCCGAGTCCCAGACACGTATAGTATGATCATCAGATACTGTGGCTATATGTTTTCTGTATGGATCCACCGCCACGCTGCGTATACTGCCTGTATGTGACCGCATCATAGTCGTGTACCCACGTGATGTTATATCCAACATGCCAAGGTTACCCTGAAACACGGCACATACATGTAAAAAATTACTCAATATCTTACATATTGATTCATTACAGTTCATATTAAAGTACCTTTTTTTATAAATTTCAGTTATAACCAACTTCAATCACCAAAGGATTGCTACAGATACATGTATTTATTAGTTAAAGTTATAATCAACTTTAATTACCAAAGGATTGCTACATATACATGTAAAAGCCATACATTACTGTAGTACTGAAAATAATTTGTTTGTACACATGAATTAACAATTAAAATGAATTCCAAAATTACAATTATTATCAATCATCACTAAATTTATTTATTGGTAAATCATTGATGATTAATCAATAAGCATGTCAGTGTTGATTCAATTGAACTATCATCACTAAAAGTTAATTTTTAGTAATTCAGGTCATCCTTAAATAAATCTTTGTTTGCTGTTTCCTGATCAAATACTTCAGAAAGAATGTAAGTCAGGTAAAAGTGGGTGGATTTTGTTGTTGAAATACATATGAAACAAGAAATGTCACTGTTAAGTGTCACATGCCCCCCAAATGGTCTGTGAAAAATGAAAATATATGATATAATAGGAAGCGATGTATCTGTGAATATCAAGAGTAATGGACTAATGTTTCAGACTAGAATTGCAATTTCAATTTTTTTTTACATTAAAGCATGACCTTGACCTTTGTGTAACCTTGACCTTGACATATGATGTCATGGTCTGGGTATTTCAACAGTTAAATGCAGGTGAAACATTATCATGACATGCTGATCACTTGTGTCAAGCTATTTTAAAATCCCTAAATGTAAGTTACAGATCAATTGTTGATCAATTAATAAATTAAGTGTTTTTAAAATCCATCCATGTATGATAAAGTTAAAGGACAGACTTGAAATCTTAAACAGTTTCAAAGTGTTGTCATACATACTCAAAGTGTGACCGTGTCTAGGTTTTACTTAGGACACGTCGTCATGTCATCTTGATAAATTGAGCCAAGTTTAAGACAAAATCAGACCAGATACGCAATATCAAACATATTGAAAGTGTGACCTTGACCTTTGAGGAAAGGTTCTGGTTCTTACATGCGACACTTAATTATGTCATGTTTATCAACTAAGCCAAGTGTTTTTAAAATATATCCATAGATGATAAAGTTATAGATCGGACAAGAAATCTCACACAGACTGAAAGTGTTGTCAAACAAACTCAAAGTGTGACCTTGACCTTTGAGGTACGCATGTGGGTCTTATATGTGACACTTTGTAATGTCATGCTGATGATTTGAGCCAAGTGTTTTTGAAATTTATCCTTAGGTGACAAAGTTTCAGAACGGACACGAAATCTCAATCAGACTAAAAGTGTCATCAACCTAAGTTAAATTGTGACCTTGTCCTTTGAAGTGGGATTCTGGGTGTAATGTGCAACACATTGTCATGTTATGTTGGTCATTTTTAGCTAGTATTAACAAATCCATCTATGCATGACAAAGTTACAGGCCAGACACGAAATCTCAAACAGACTGAAAGAGTTGTCAAACAAACTCAAAGTGTGACCTTGACCTTTGAGGTATGGGTATGGGTCTTACTCGCGACACATTGTCATGTTATGTTGATCATTTGTAGCAAGTATTTAAAAAACCCATCTATACGTGACAAAGTCACAGACCGGACACGAAATCTCACAAAAACTCAGTGTTGTCAAACAAACTCAAACTGTGACCTTGACCTTTGAGGTACCGGTGTGGGTCTTACTCGCGACACGTCGTCATGTTATGTTGATCATTTGTAGCAAGTATCAACAAAATCCATCTAAGCATGACAAAGTTACAGGCGGGAAATGAAATCTCACACAAACTCAAATGTTGTCAAACAAACTCAAATTGTGACCTTGACCGTTGAGGTATGGGTGTGGGTCTTACCCGCGACATGTCATCATGTTATGTTGATCATTTGTAGCAAGTATCAACAAAATCCATCTATGCATGACAAAGTAACAGGCCGGAAACGAAATCTCACACAAACTCAAAGTGTTGTGAAACAAACTCATATTGTGACCTTGACCTTTGAGGTACGGGTGTGTGTCTTACTCGCAACACGCCGTCATGTTATGTTGATCATTTGTAGCAAGTATAAAAAAAATCCATCTATGCATGACAAAGTTACAGGCCGGAAACGAAATCTCACACAAACTCAGTGTTGTCAAACGAACTCAAATTGTGACCTTGACCTTTGAGGTATGGGTGTGGGTCTTACTCGCGACACGTCGTCATGTTATGTTGATCATTTGTAGCAAGTATCAATAAAATCCATCTATGCCTGACAAAGTTACAGGTGACACGAAATCTCACACAAACTCAAAGTGTTGTCAAACAGACTCAAATTGTGACTTTGACCTTTGAGGTATGGGAATGTGGGTCATACTCACGAAATGCCGTTATACTATGTTGATCATTTGTAGCAAGTATCAACAAAATCCATCTATGCATGACAAAGTTACAGGCCAGACACGAAATACTGGACGGAAGGACGGACAAACGGAAGGACGGACGCTGCGATTACTATATGCCACCGAAAAATTTTTTGGTGGGGGCATAAAAAAAGAAACGCAAATAAATTAGCTTGAAAATATTTTGAATGGTTAGAAAAGTAATCGGTTACAACAAACTTTTCATTTTGGTCTCAACAAAATAAAATACAATTCTATTACCTGATCAGAATACCATGAGAATATGCTCATGTCCATTTCATGTCGTTGAATATCCTCAAGTTTCAATTTGCTTTATACAATAGCTATGTAGTAAATATGCAAAAAAGAGAAAAACACCTCAAAGAATAATTATAATCTAATCTGAATGCTGTGAGAATATGTACATATTCACTCCAATTTGATTAGTCCCAAGTCTTAATTTCAACAGAAGTGTAGAAGAATGACAAGATAATATGTAACAGACACATGAATAAACTGAGACACAGACCATGAATATGTCCCTCTGCATTCTTTAATGGAAATTAGAGACACACCAATAATGTATTTAATTTTTGTTCAGTATTGTGGTAACAATCTTATTTTAGTGTACATACTGTATCCGTGCCAGCGAGGATTTTGAGCCCATCTGAGGAGAAGTCAACAGCAGTGACTGGTCCTTCATGTTCAGCCTCGAGGTAAACATGGGCGAAGTCGAGTGGCCATAGTCGCAGATACCCATCATCAGAGCCCGTCACACAGAACGTTTCATTTATACACATGCTGTTGATGGCAATGCCTGGTCCTAAAATATTGGGAAAACTGATGATATGCACTTTAATGGGTTTGTATTTTTCTTCCTGCTTATAATGCAGTTTTATGCCCTTTATTGATTGTTATTTTCTATAGAATAAATTTTACATTAAGACTTAGTGTATATTCTAAACTAACTTTTAAAATGATCGTCAATGTACAATTTGAATAGGTGTTTAGTATCTTGCCAACACATTACAATTTCAATGGTGTGAGAGGACCTCAGAATAAATTAATCCATCTGAGTAGAACTTCCACAAGTAACCATCAAACATTCTCACCACTCACAAACTCTGAATGGTAAGTGATCTTGAGACGGCCTTTTAGACCACTCGGCTTTGAAGAAGGGCCTTTCATCATGTTTTATATGGTCTGTAATTACCTGATTTGAATGTCTGTTTATCTCTGTCAGAGCGTGACTCATTTGGAAGCAGTCTTCTAACATGATGTATGGACACTTTCTTTATATCTATCTCAAATATGTGTCCTGACCTACTGCAAGCATAGCTGTAATTGGAAAATAGCATATTGTAAACAAACATCACATACATAGATGTAAATGGTTAATAGCATACTGTAAACAAACATCACATACATAGATGTAAATGGTTAATAGCAAACTGTAAACAAACATCACATACATAGATATAAATGGTTAATAGCATACTGTAAACAAACATCACATTCATAGATGTAAATGGTTAATAGCAAACTGTAAACAAACATCACATACATAGATGTAAATGGTTAATAGCATTATGTAAACAAACATCACATACATAGATGTAAATGGTTAATAGCATACTGTAAACAAACATCACATACATAGATGTAAATAGTTAAAAGCATTATGTAAACAAACATCACATACATAGATGTAAATAGTTAATAGCATTATGTAAACAAACATTACATACGTATATGTAAATAGTTAATAGCATTATGTAAGCAAACATTACGTACATAGATGTAAATAGTTAATAGCATTATGTAAACAAACATTACATAGTATTACAAAGATGTAAATGGTTAATAGCATACTGTAAACAAACATCAAATCACATGTTTATCTGCAGTGTGATCCACTTAATCCTATTATAAAAATATCAAACTACATCATTTAATTTATAATTAGACTCGTACAATACAGGTGACACATTAATATTGAATCTACTGTATTGTATAATGTATGTAACAGATGAATGTTATGTAACAGATGAATGTGCTGTCATCCCTAATACCGTAGGTTCCATCTAAAAATAGAATGATTAGTTTCAAAATAGCGTATTGGGTTTATAGTATATGATCTCTAAAACAAATATATCAAATATTTATAAACAAATTGTATACAAAAATAATGGTTCATCAACATTTGTATTGTTTTATGGGATATAATTCCTAAGAGTAGCAGTTCATATATCTAATAGAAATTAGATAAGTGAAATTTCCAAGGCATTTATATATGTCCATAAAATTTGTGGACACTATTAAAAAATTTGTTTTAAATATAACATTCTTCAATATTTACAAAAATCACTCAACTCATTAGGGAGATGATTAGCACACCTGTAATGTACACATGAATTACATTGATTCAAAAGGTGTAAATTTGCCAACATTTTACAGTTAGAATGCATGTGAGGTCATATTCTGAAAATGTCAATGTCAACTGTAACATTTTCAAGCTGTTTTCATAAACATGTGATTTTGACATCACAGGAGAGAAGTCATTATCAAATTATGTGTTTTGATTCGAAAACTAAATGCGGAAACTGTTAAAATTATCAAGTTTGCAATTGAAAAACTGAAAGTGTATTGTTCTTTGGTTTACAAATAGCAGCAACGGATTTCTGATAGAAAAAAACTCCACAGAAGACCAAACCAAATTGAAGGAGACAAACATGCCAGTGTTTTTTTTCACCATTTTGGGAAGATGACCCATACCCTTGGAATTGGGAATTTTAGCGGCATTTTCATTAACATTGGGAAATTTTTTTACATTAAATATATTTATATATTTATAAAAAGTGTACACTTGCTTATCAGGCCATTTAATTAAATAATCAATGTCATACTGAATTCAGAATTGGGAAAACTTTCTTTATTTTATCAAGGAAGTATGGCAAGTTTCAATTTTAAATTACATTTTTGAAGCTTTCAATTGGGAATTTTTACCATTCAATTGGGAAAAAAAGATACTATTTGCCATTGGGAATATGACCCAATAACGGCTATAAAAATGGCCGAAAAAAAACACTGCATGCTGATAGCAATTTATTCACAACACAGGTACAATAGTCAGAAGGGTTGGATGCTCAATTGCATTAATCAGTTTTTGCAACATGAACCAGAAATTCTTACAATAAACGGACAGTACTTTGAGAAACTTTGAACTTTCACCTAGCGGCTAGGCCTCTATGACCGTGTAAGCCCAGCACCAAAAAACACTGAAGGAGCGTCCGAGTGATAATGAATATCGAAATGATGTGAGCACCTGTTCCACACATAGTACTTTGTATGTGGTGACATGAGCTCATCATAGCTTAAATTTGGTGTTCCACTTTAATATTCTTAATTGTATAAAATTTATATACATGGCTGTGTAAATTATAGTTTATAAATGTTATATTTTTAGTTCTTGCTTTAAAGTTGTCCACAAATTTTTGGGGACACACCTCAAATTCCACAATGTTGATTTATCTATACATTCATTTTAAAGGGAAATTAATTCCACTGGAAATTATCCCTTTAATTTCCCCTAGAAGCCTCTATAAATCACAGGCAAAAAATATTCATGCCACCCTGACCCTTTTTATTTTCAAATTATCAATATTTTTAAAAATAAAGTCCTCCCCTCCCCCTTTTTAAATAAAATTTGGATGGAAATCTAACAATTAATTTATAATGGCCTTAATTTTCTATTTTCTCCCCTTATAGGTTTACTTATAAACTATAAGTGGTGCTGCCAAACAAATGTGAACCAAGAAAGGAAACATATATCAACGATGAAGTTTCAGGAAAGGTTATCAAGCAGTAACCAGATCAGACAAAATTATAAAATTGACAACAATTTAATATTAATTGTGGAAATCGTGCATACACGAGTCTCTCAGCTGGATCTTTGGTTGTATGATATCCTGCCTCAAATCCCACATCTGTAAACTCCATAGTGTGGTACTCGCCTAGATTCACTGGGGCTGACCTTAGGGAACCCTCCTTTACACGCCATAGTCTCACATTGTCACGCCCACATGATACCATCCTGTAACACATTAAACAAGATTGTCAGGACATGTAGACAATTTTCGAAATAAATGCAGTTGAAAACTGCATTGAAAATATTTTTTAAAATTATCAAGTACATATTTCATGTTGTGTGAAATAAACATTGTGAAGAAATAACCACTTCTTACTTGAATAACACTTTACCTCAAAAAAGAATTTTATTATTTTCTTTTACGAATGAGTTTAACAGAAGATTCCAGAATAAATCTGAGTTGAACCACTGTCCTACTGCAAATAACCAGAAAAACTTTCTAAAATTAAAAAAAAGATCGTGTAAAATTCATTCAAGAATTGTAAAGCATGTGAGATATAAACACAGAGAACAAGAGATGAACAGTTACCACTACTTTTTGTGAGTTTTCAAAAATGTGAGATGTTGCTTTACTATTGGTGGAGAAAGACCCCATGAAGATGAATCTGATTAAAGAATGACCTCCACAGTGAGAGGTAAGTAATCTTGGAAAGACGCTCCAGACTACTCTGCCACAGAGGACATCACCTACCAAATAAATAAAAAGATATAAAAATAATAATCCAGGCATTGTTAACTCACCGTGTATCATCAAATGCAGATACCCTCATTCTGGCGATGTCAACATCAGTATGTGCCTTGGCCATCACTATCACTTCTCGAGACTTGCTCACTTTACTTGTGTTCCATATAACCACCAGCTGGAAAACATGAACAAGACACACTTATTAATCTACTCAAATACAGTGTATACATGTACATGTATGCTTAGTATATACTTTAATAAAGTGATGTCCCATGACAGCAATGTTGGTCTATTTCTGCTCTGTCAGAGAAATACTAATAAACGATATCAGAATAACAGGCTATTCTTTGCATGTAAAAAATTAAGATGGTTTTCCATATTTGACCCTGATCCAAGTGATCTTGTTGAGATTGAAAAAATGTTACTTCTTGCATACTGGACAACTATATGGTGTTTGTTAACTTTAATTATTCAAATTTCAATGCTAAACTAGAAAATAACTGATAACTTACATTTTTTCCATGAGTGTCCTTTCCCACTCCACAAAGAAGGTCACCTTTTTGAGAAAAACTGAAAATTAAAGAAAAAGATAATAGCTTGTTATTCACTTCATTAATATCATTTTACCCTATCTGTATAATTCTATCTATTTTAACCTTAGTGGTTCAGGGTAAGAATAGAATGAATGCCATGTTCATTTTATAATTCATTGTCATGTTCTTTATTGTGGTTAAATTACCAGTCCCTGTGTGGTTCAAGGGAGCCATTTGAATGATGGCAAGAATATTATCACTGTGGCTCATGCATGTCCTAAGAAGCGACAATTTGAGTAATATGACAGAATTTGATGAAACTCTGCAGTCCTGCAGGTAACAAGGTTCTAGGTTCATTATGCATATTCATTTGTTGATGTGATTTTTTAAATTTGTATGTTAATTTGTTGTTTTTGAACATGTAGAGTGAACTGAGAATCTTCCTTCCTGTTAGTGTCAAGTAACCTACAATTTGTTGGTAAGCTGTAAAACCTCATTCATTCATTCATTCTACATGTATCTATTTATTTTTTTGGGCAGATATGGATTCCCAATATATGATATAAAGAAAAAACATGTGACCACTATTCCTACCTGAGACTTGATAAGGAGTGTGCATGTGTTTTACAGAGGGCCAAACATTCCCCACTCAACATGCGCCAGATCCTGACCACACTGAGTTGTCCCGTCTGTCCACTGGCCAGTAACTCGGAATTCCCAGTCATACTGATACACGAAACCTGCAAACAGATGTTATATGCACTAAGTGTCAGCCTTGACTCATATAGCATCACTGACCTTGACACCTGAATTTGTTGTATGATAGTTACTCTGGCTGGTACAGACAATGTTCCAGTCTGCTGGAGTTCCCCATTACAAAGAGACAACATACCTGCAATTGATGAAATTAATGTCCTACTGTATAAATCTATTAAGTATCAGCCACGACCTCATAATTACCTAAATGACCTTGAAAATGAATTCACTGCATGATACTTACTTTAGTGGCTGATTAAACTGCAGTTAATTGATATAAATCAGTTTCTTCCAAATATTAAAATAGGTATGATAACAGCAGAAAAAAAACTTCAATTGGAAAGGAAGACTTATTTGAAAAACTGCCACATTGTGACATATCAACCATGTCGCCATGACAACAATACTTGAATGTAATTGTGAGAATAGATTATAAAAAGATTACATGTAGGGAGAAACATAACTGTACCTATCTCTGTATGTCCTATGAAGAAACATTACTGTACATTATCTGTATGTCCTATGAAGTAACATAACTGTACCTTATCTGCATGTCCTATGAAGAAACATAGCTGTACCTTATCTGCATGTCCTATGAAGAAACATAGCTGTACCTTATCTGTATGTCCTATGTAGAAACATAACTGTACCTTATCTGCATGTCCTATGAAGAAACATAGCTGTACCTTATCTGTATGTCCTATGTAGAAACATAGCTGTACCTTATCTGTATGTCCTATGAAGAAACATAACTGTACCATATCTGTATGTCCTATGTAGAAACATAACTGTACCTTATCTGCATGTCCTATGAAGAAACATAGCTGTATCTTATCTGTATGTCCTATGTAGAAACATAGCTGTACCTTATCTGTATGTCCTATGAAGAAACATAACTGTACCTTATTTGTATGTCCTATGAAGAAACATAACTGTACTGTACCTTACCTGTATGTCCTATGTAGAAATATAGCTGTACCTTATCTGTATGTCCTATGAAGAAACATAACTGTACCTTATCTGTATGTCCTATGAAGAAACATAACTATACCTTATCTGTATGTCCTATGAAAAATCTCTGATGACCATTAGAAATTTTCATGGCTACAATGACAGCATGGCAGGGGTATACCAAACATAAACCATCCTCTGACCACAGGGCCTGAAATGTCACATGTTCTATTATAACATAAATCTGATCATGAGAGTGTATTTTTTTATAATTTCCAAAGAAGGGATTAAATTGATAAAAATTCAGGCAGATATTTATGGCAAAATAATGGTTCAGCAGGATTTTCCATGACCCTCAGTTTTTGCCTTGTAAAAATATTAAATAAAATGACCAATGCAACTTATAAACGTCTCATCACACTGCAGACAAATGACCCACAAAGTGTGAGGGAAAACACTGGGTTCAGTATCCGGATCACTGGTACATGTATGTGCATATTACACATATAATTATGCCACTCAGGCACTTTTTAAAACAATATTCTGGTACATCAATACTCACATCCCTGAACGAGCTACCACCAAACCCCACAATCCTTTTAAGCTGTAGTATAGGATCTGGCTCCAAAACCTGAAATAATAAAAAAAATGTCAAGTAACCTGTAGTTATTTGCACGATTCTATCTTTTTCTCAATTTGAAATGTAAATGCAAATATTTCAAATAAACGTCAGCTGTCATTGGCATATTCCTTTCTTGCCTTGCATCGTTCACCTGACTTCCTTGTATCCAGACCACTATGAGATTGTAGGTTTGGGTCAAGCACAGCCCAAATACTTTATAGCAGAAAGTTTTTCATCCCCTTACAAAAGGATATCCAATCTACTTAAGATTCATTCTGATGTCTTCCATCACCAATAGAATTGGATGCCATACATTGTTTTACAAATCATAATTGTACTAAAAATGGTGTTAAACCAATTATTTTTTATACTAGAAATATTGTTAATTTTCTATACATTGAATGAATGAGATTTTCATGGCTTACCAACACAAAACAGTTATATGACATTAAAAGGAAAGAAACATTTCAGGCCTACCACCCACTAAAAAATCAAATATAACTTACAAAAACTTATGAACTTACCCTGAATGAAGGTTTATTTAGTGGTAGTAGTTTTGCTGGTCCTTCTATTTTTGCAGTACGACTCTGAAAAAAAAGTTGAGGCTAGTATATATACAAGGTATTTGCAGAACATCTCATAGGAAAAATTGAAAAAAGTCCACATTATGATAAGAAGTGTAAGCTGAGACATTTACTGAAATAAGATTCTATTTAACAATCTCTGGTTTCCATCAACATAAGATGACAATAGCACATTCATATGTACCACCAATATTGCTTATATTTCATATTCAATGAAAATAAAAAATAAAGTTCATTCATGAAAATTGAATATAAGCAATAATACCTCTCCGGTGTATTTATCTTCCTGATGTACTACCACTCTATCATCTGGATTTGCAAACACATGAATCTCTCCCTCCCGGTCCTGTTCAATATCAATATCATCAACACCAACAGCTGGCAACTCTGATGTAACTGGACGTCGTCTACTGGCCTTGCTTTCCTTTGTAATATTGTGTATCATGGAGACCCTGTCCGACACACACTTGCTGACATCTACCCTTTTGGGCTCCATTCGTCTTGGACCGCATGATTGGGGTCTAAAGGCTAAATATATTACAATTACATGTGTTAAACAGTTCCTTAAAATGTTATCATCTTTTTTTGCAGTAAATGAATTGAAACAAACAACTTCTGTGAATTTATGTCCCTTGCTTTTTTCAAAAGATTTGATTCAGGCTTTCTTAAGTTATTGCACGGAATCCAAATAAATATGATTTTTCACAAATTAAAGGAGCATAACTATAGAACAGCAAATGCTACAACCCCTTAAATCGAATTTAGTCTGTGTTTTATCATTATAAACATTGTATTAAAATTTCAAAATATTTAATTCAGGCATTCTTAAGTTATTGCACAGACCCTCAAAAAGCGTGACAAACAAACGGAAATTACAATTTTTCACAAATTAAAGGGCTTAATTCTACAACACCGAAAGTCATAACCCTAAAAATCAAACTTGGCCTGTGATGTCATTATAAACATTGTATTAAAATTTCAAAAGATTGCGCGGAAACCAAAAAAATGATTTTTCACAAATTAAAGGGGCATAACTATAGAACAGCAAATGTTACAACCCCTTAAATTGAACTTAGCCTGTGTTTTATCATTATAAACATAGCATTAAAATTTCAAAATATTTAATTCAGGCATTCTTAAGTTATTGCACAAAAACCTCAAAAAGCTTGACGGACAACTGGAAATTACAATATTTCACAAATTAAAGGGGCATAAATCTACAACACTGAAAGTCATAACCCTAAAAATCAAACTTAGAGTGTGTTGTCATTATAAACATTGTATTAAAATTTCAAAAGATTTGATTTAGGCCTAATTAAGTTATTGTATGGAAACCAAAAGTGTGAAGAACAGACAAACCCAAATTAGTATCTCCTGCTTTTTGCAAAGCAGGGGACAAATATATACAATACTATTCATATAAAAAAAATAAAAAGGAATAACAATTCATGGGAATGTGTCAGTGTGCTAAATTTTGATATTTTAAGTTAAAAACCAGATAGAATTTCCACACCCAAAGTTATAAGTAGATTCATACATGATCCAGATTTCAAGATTAAAATTTAAGGCATGGAAGGTTGGAGTTAATGATTAGGTACACCAAATAATGTAGAAAATGCCAAGGTCCGAACACCTTGGTGTGTTTAAACAATATGACTGGAGGCCAAACTATGACTGCCCTCATATGTCAAAATTGTCTAGTTTCCATGGCAATGTTTAAGATAGACCATTCTATGGTTACATCAATCCAGAAATGCATTACCATTCAATGGCAGTACTTGCAAGAACACCATTCCTGCATTTTGGTGCATGTAAATTAATATTTTATAGCAAAATGTTAATGTCATATATGTATATTATTTTAAAACTAATATATTTTACCAGTAACGTCAAGAAAAGATTGTTATAACATACTTACCAGTAGTGCTTGGTGCCGATGTTGTGGACTGTATTGTATCATGAGGCTTGTTGCTGGCCTCCGCAGGAAACTTGATCATGTCATATAGATCATGCCAGCGGTCCCCCTTCATCACGGGGTAGTTTAACTCCCGGGGAAGGGCTGACATGCCAGACAGACCACCAGACCGCTTCACTTGCTCCAGTGTGAGACCTACAAAACACAAGGGATCAAATTTAATATTGTTTCAATTTAAATAAATTAAAGGTATTCCAAATACCAAGTGGTCTAAGATGTCATCTCAAAATCACTCATCGCCGATGTCTTTGGTTCAAGTCCTGCTCAGTCCAAATACATTGTACTTGGCAGTTACTAAAATGTCATGTACTAATTTCAGAAATAAAGTAATTAATTTTCCAATTGCTTTGACCCATATTGAACTTATACACTGTGGATATCTGACATCATAACAGATGACCTTCAGAACTGGTCAAACCAGGTTTTTTCAATATGTGTAAAAATTTGATAGATTCACATTTTATTGAAAATGACTTGTGCGGAAAATAAATTGGGTTGTCCAAACAGAACATATCAAAATAGTAATGCTGAAATTTGTTTGTACCTGTTATTGCCAAGTACATGTAAGTCTAAACACATTAATGTTTCATAACATAAGCTTGCTTAATTAAAAAAGACTATTGTGTTTCACCTTAAGTAGTATAACTTTAATCATACTATGACTATTTTTTGTGACCTTTTTGGTCTAAAGTATCGGCTCAAGACTGCTTACAAATACTTTCACGGCTGAGGTTGTGAGTTCAAGTCCCAGTCTGATAAAAAAGAAAGAAAATGTGCCAGTCACTTGCTAAAGAACAGTGTTTATACTTAGATATGTTCTGAAGACAGCCTCCACCAATAAAATTGTTTTTAGAATTTATATTCGTAGCATTTTCCTCTCCTGCTGGACAAGCCTAACAGATGATTAAAAGAGACACCACAAAAAGAGAAGGCAAACACTGACCTGGTTCATATAAAATATCGCTGGTAAAGATATTTTTAACAAGCATGTTGGCACAAAGGCGGACACCTTTGATGTACGAGTATTTACGGTTGAGATACATGGAGAGAATATATTGAAAATCCAGGCACAGTATTGTCCATCGTGTTGAGAGAGGAGCTGGACCATGGTTCTCTGCAATACATTAGTAAAAAGAAACATCAGATGAACTCACATGACTAAGAAAAGGATGGTGTGGCAAATGAAATGTAAGTACAATCTAACAGATTCAAACATTGTTAGGTAACTTTTGATTGTTATGACAATCAGACAACATTCATTTACACAACCTTCATTCTGGTAAGAAAAAAATCTTTATCAGTTAATAAATTCCCAATGAATGTTAAAGCTTTAAAGTGCACTGAATGAGAAATACGAACAAAATCAGCATATAGTTTACCAACTGTGTGGTTGGTGGGATAAACAAACAAAAACTTTGCCTGAAAGTAGAAGTCAGTTTTGAGTCAACAACACTATACATGTACATGTATATACATATGGACAATTATTTATTTATACTGCTATTTTGCATTTGTTAAAACAATTTGTTTTCAGCATTTATTACCATCCAGAGCAAAATTGTGGTGTAACAGTGACTTTACTTCAAACCCAATCCCAAACTGCTTTTCCTGTATGGAAACTATTGACATTCACAATTTTTCATCAGAATGTCTTAAAGGAAACTTATGTTATTGAGCATAACCTTTGGAGGCAGACAAACGATGCGACTGACAGTGGTACCGCTATATGATCTCTTTTCATTCTTTGATAACAAGGGCAAAATGTTATTTCAAATGTTATAAAAATACTTTGGACTTACCTTACAACATTAATAGGCCAAGATGTGAAACATATTTTTAATATTCTGTATTTTGCACAATTTTCCTCATTCCTTGCACTTTATTTTATCATCCTATTTCAATCTTGTATTAATTTTTGTTTAATTTTTTGTATATTATCTTTCATTTAAATATTTTCCCTGCATTTTTATTTATCATAAGGACTGCAGCGTGGTCTAGTGGTAGAGCGTCCGCCTCGCATGCGGAAGGTCGTGGGTTCGATCCCCAGCCGGGTCATACCAAAGACTTCAAAAATGGTACCAGAAGCTTCCTCGCTTGAAGCTCAGCATTTAGAGGAGAGTTCTAGGTCTAGTTGGCCCGGTGTCAGTATAATTTGACTGGGTGGGGTATCATACCATGTGTCTGCGGCATGATACTCCAGTGTGACAGCGCTCAGAATACTGTCTCAAGTAGACACCGTTGCGATAAGACTGAAAAATTGTTGAAAGTGATGCTAAACACCATACAACAACAACATTTATCATAAAAACAGTAACAAAAGATTCAACTGGTTTCAATATTTTTTTATAACTACCTTTGCCAGTAAGAGCTGTTACTGCGTGTACTGATCCACGCGTGGCCTTGCACACAAATGGAAACTGTAACCATGTGGATGTGGACTTGAATTCCTTGAACAGGTTTGAAAATGATATCCTGACCACCAGGTTGTCCTGTGTGGCGACATCAATGTGTACGACAAAGTATTTGGTAGGGATGGGTTTAATGAGGAGATACATGTATCTGCCTGTAAGGCCGAGGGACTGAGAACTGGTTTTCGGCAGCTGTATGTAATTCCCTGCTGGAATGGAACCAGTGACCCTGTACACAGTAGATTTGATGGTTTTGTCCTGAAACATTAAACACATTTACTTCTAGCCTTTTATACAACCACTTTTGTAGACATGAAATTAATCACTTCAAAACAAAATATTTAAATTATTGAATAGACTTCTTATTTTTCTGTAACTAAACTGTATATCACTTTAAAGGTACAAGTACAAGAAATGGAATATTGTTCTTAAATATCAATGATCTTCATATTTTTTACGCATATATCAATTTTGGATTTAAACATTTAAATGGAATCAAAAGTTCTTACCATGACAGTGGTGACCTCCCCTTCCTTTGTCGACTTCTTCCATGATGAAATGTTGAAATGTTTAAAAACATTAACATTAGGATGTTGCCACACTGCAAACAAATAATAATAATAATATATAATCTATCTTTTAATAGAAATTCTCACTGAAATCAACAATATGAGTGACTCTACAAAACAAAAAAGACCTTGGGTTCCACAAAGATGACAAGCTTACCTTCCACAAACATATAAGTGAACAAAGACAACTCAATATTCGCAATGTTACGTAGGTCATTCCAAAACAAGGATTCAAAATTCATTATACATGTACCTTTATACAAAGCCGTGGTCAGAACACAGTTAGATTATGCTAGCTCAGTATGGGCGCCATTCAAAATAAAACATTGATCTCCGTCAAAGAAAACGTTCAACGGAGAGCAACAAAACAATTACTAGGTAAAAAGGATTTATCCTACCCAGAGAGACTAAAATTGCTAAAGTTGTCAATCTTGAGATTTAGACGACTGAGAGGAGATATGATCGAGGCATATAAAATGTTACATGGCATATACGATCTTGAAGAATGGAGCTTTTTAAAGCTTTTAAAGGACATGGCAACAAGATCGAGTACCAGGGGTAACTCTATAAAATTATACCTGTAATGAACAAACATATCATTAAGATATTGATTGATTTGATTGAATTTTTAGCGTCATTTTTATGCCATCTAGGGCTAACAGACGATCAGTTAACCTAACCACTGTTTCCTGGAATCCTGGAAGGTTAACCAGTACTCAAACACTCACGACCCCTGGATTTAAAGTCAGACGAGCAAAGGACTAAGCTAATCACACCCGGCATCATTAAAATAAAACTCTGTTACAACAAGAACCCCAACCAGAGTATGAGTGGATAATCAATTTGCGCATATTTTATGATAATGCAGTGTCCAAGGACTGTTTAAAAGTACTGTGCAATATTTAACTATCAACTTAACAGTACATGTAATTATCACCTAATAGTTAACAAATTGGTGTTTTCCTCCTTTTTTTAATTAAAGAAATAAGTCAGAAGATGATAAATTCGGCCTCAAAAAAATATCGTAATAAATGCGATCATTGTCCATTAAATGTTTAGGTTGCAGGTTCTATACATATATAAAATGGTACAACCTTGCATGAAATGAACAGTAAATATACTAAAAAAGAATTTTATCCACCCTTTCACCCTGTCACTGTAATATATATATGTACATTATGATTAACATCAAACACATGCAATGAAAAATTACTGAAATAAATGTGCATTTTTTAGCAACTCAACTCTACATTGATTTTCTGGCACGACAGACACCACAATTTGTAATAATATAAATTATTCAACTATAAATGATATTATTACAAGACATCACACCACTTCCTTGTGGCCAGGTTAAGATACAAAGTTGGATACAGGATTTCCACCTGGCTTACAAAATATTTACTGCCAGTGTTAAGTGTTACTCTTAAATCTTCTGCCATTACTTAAGGAACATGGCCTACTAGTAAACCAGTAACACATTGTAACTTTAGTTACCGTTTTGCATCTGTTACTAGCTGAACTTTACTTTTGACTCAACAGGCACTTGTGGTCTCACTTTGAATGCATGATAGCATTTGACTACACTATTCTTCACATAGACTGTTTACGTAGCGTAAGTTGAGGTTCCATCATTTGTGAATAAAATTTTTTTTCACTTTCATTAAACATCTCAAGTGTCTTGTTCAACTGTTACATAGTATTACTGTACATACTAGAGTAGACATAATTTACATGTGCTCATAGTTAGCAAGATGTCCATCAGAGACTGAATGATTCTATTGACGTCAAACAAAGACTAATCTTTGTCCTCATGAATATACAGATATACTGACATATATAGTCAAATAAAACATGAAAGCACTGTCTTTAGAAAACAAATTATTGGCAGGTGACAGGCTATGGACGATAAGACAAATTATCACTTCATATGACATTGGTCAAAAGTGCCAAAATATTATAATAAGCTCCTTCTTCCAGCTTAATTGATATGTCACTGTAATGTCTTGAATATTTGGTTATGATAATATGGAGAAACAGATACATTAGTGTATCTTAATACCGTGAGTCACACGCATTCAAGTGAACATGTGTTGTGACAGCAGTGAATCAGTTATTTTAAGAAATCAACATAGCAATACATAAGAATCATGCTGATTACTAAGGCTAAATTATTTAGAATTACGCATAGGTCTAGTGTGTTTCCTGGCAGTTGACAAGTAAATTGTAATGCAAATCAAGTGTACATACTCTAATTTATGAAAAGAAGACTATCCAAAAGACGTGTCTTAATTTCTTACAATGTCATATAAATGTAATGTGATGTACTTGCAAAGCTTGTAACATAACTAATTATGTATTATGTTGATGTGGCCTTGATGATAGCTGTCAAAACAACAGATATCTGTGCATTGTTAAGACACTGTACATATCAAAATTATACGGTTTGTTTATCGACTCATGAGTACATGTTGATCAGCTTTGTTTTACTGCAATAACTTCTTATGAATGTTATATCAAACGCTACTATTTTATATACCATGCCGACGATAAATAAAAGTTATTTAATTTAATGTATTTACTTGATTTGACATACCCCACCCACAATAGTTCAAACCGAAACGAAACAAGTTTCAGCACGACTGTAAATACATCAACATAATTATTGACAAAGTACAAATCAATCGACTCCAATAAATATTACTTACATTGTGCCATGATAATTTAGCAATACAATACCGACACCACTCTTTGTTTCTGCTATTGTTAGATAAAAATGGCAATATCAGCACTGTTCAGTTTTGTTGTTTTGGTTTTGCCGCCATGTTGGATTTGCTGTCAATGCGCATCTTTGGGTCGCTCTAAAACGCCGACTTTCTTGCCTGGCACCAGCTCTGGGTTGGCCAAATTATGCTCAGGCATACGCTGGTGAGTCGGAAAATCAGTCAAGTCAATAACTTACTAATTTTCGACATTTTGGCTTAAAAGGTTATGTTTTAAGTAAAATTAAATTATTTGAATAACATACACCAAGATTTAGTTTGAAGTACGGACTACTCATTGGAAATAAGTTGTAATAAACTTTATGGGTTATCTTGTGAAATATACAGTATATGTCTCAAAATTATCAATCAATATTTTAGCTAAGCTGAATACTTGATTTAAACAATGTTTTATTCAAGAACTGTACATAGTATATTACATAACATTTGAAATTCATAAATGACAAACAATCCTAAGAATTGGGATTTAGAAAAAAAGCTAATTAGCTTGTATGAATCTAGCTCATATGAACAAGATGAAATATTAAATCTGTGATAGCTGATATATACTATATTAAATAGTTAACTAGTTTAATATATTATTTAAAATACGTGTTAATGCTTCTGTTATAATGTATGTTAATGCCCTTGTTGTATCTTTGTATTTATGTCATATATATTATCACAAATAAATCAAATCAAATCAAAAGTGTATAAGCAAAGTCGTTTCCAGATCATTATTTTAGGTTTAAGGTTGACATGGGTAAAAAAAACATACAGGTATGCAATAATTACAATTTGTAAATAATTAATGAAATTGAATCATAGGAAGTAATCTAAAATGTGTAAGAAGACTGCAAGAAGCCAACTACTTTGCATCCACCCAATAAATTACAATAGTTTCTATGGACTTCTCGGTTTATCTACCAGTTGCTCCGGCACATTTGGTTTTCACTCAAAAGTCTTCCAGTGTCTTTGTATATACTTCAAAACTACGCAAGATCCCTCCATGAAGTCCTTAAGCAGTAGTTTAAGCAAAATGTAAAAGTTTAGACAGGAGCCTGTAGTATAGCACCATGTACTGCATGTCTTTGGTATATCATAGCATGTATGTATAAGCGTTTCTTTACCCTCGCGCTTAGCTCTGGGCTTTTTGGCAAGCAGGAACAGAAGAAACCGAAGCGGTCAAACAGACGATTAGCCCGACAATGTATGTATGATGATTAAAGATGTTTCCTGAAGACGATTCTCGTGTTAAATTGATTACGTAAATATGGAGGTTCCCATCAAAAGATGTTTCTTGGAGAAGTTGTATTACTGTAATAGCATGCCGATTCTTGTTAAATATCCAAAACGACCCTTTTTGACACCACCTTAAAAACATAAAATCGATGATAGGTTAAAAATCCCTCCATGTAAACGTGGAGGGACCATGACCAACTTAGAAGGCTGGAGCTTGTCCAGGAGGCGTCCGCCCTGCTCGACAGCCGCTTGAAGAGTAATATATCATAGCTACTTTGAGGATAAAATATGATTGATAACTCACTGAATTTCTATTACAGACTTTCCCATCTTTGTTGTTTGGACCATGACATCTATCATAATTACAAAGGAATGCTAATCAAATTTAGTGACATAGAGTCAAATGATATACAGAGTGAGACCCTAACAAGATGGCATAATTCACTTGAACAGGAAGTTTCAAGTTACTAACTTCTGTCGACTATGACTGACCAACCTGTATCACCACATGAACTTCTGTCGACTATGCCTGATCAGACTGTATCACCACAAGAACAGGAAGTTTCAAGTTACCATCTTCTGTCGACTATGCCTGACCAGCCTGTATCACCACAAGAACAGGAAGTTTCAAGTTACCAACTTCTGTCGACTATGCCTGACCAGCCTGTATCACCACATGAACAGGAAGTTTCAAGTTACCAACTTCTGTCGACTATGCCTGACCAGCCTGTATCACCACACGAACAGGAAGTTTTAAGTTACCAACTTCTGTCCACTATGCCTGACCAGCCTGTATCACCACAAGAACAGGAAGTTTTAAGTTACCAACTTCTGTCGACTATGCCTGACCAGCCTGTATCACCACATGAACAGGAAGTTTCAAGTTACTAACTTCTGTTGACTATGCCTGACCAGCCTGTATCACCACATGAACAGGAAGTTTCAAGTTACTAACTTCTGTTGACTATGCCTGACCCACTGTATCACCACATGAACAAGGAATTTCTGAAGAGTTGTTAAATTATGCAGACCCTGTCTGACCCCCGAAAGCATAATTCACATGTGCCTGGCCTAATTAAATCAGTTGGTAGCACATCCGGCTATTAATCCAGGAGTCCAGAATCGAAACTGTTTATGGAGTCATCAGTCAGTGGCGTATCTGACCCTAAAATGATGTGCAAGTCTATTACGTTGTAGGGGGTAGGGGATGATTTTCAGGATGATTTCCTGTGTTCTGCGGGCTTTTCCAGGAGATATAATGATGCATTCGAAACAAAAATGAGCAAGACCAGGCATTGTGATGTGTAGGCAGCTATGCATTTGTTCAGCATAAAATTTTAATGTGTAGTTCGTCTGTTTTTTTTTTCATTTATCAAAATATGACTGACCAATGTTGAGAAAAAGTTTTTTGAAAATTATCAAAATTAACCCTTTTGTATCAACCAATCAGAAGCTTTTTCAGAATCCCATTTTATTTTTTTGTCAAAGGTGTTTGGTATGTAAGATTCTTGCACTTAAAAAAAGTCATAATTATGTAATTTGGTTTGAACTGTTTTCAAAACGGTTCATAGGGGCTGTGATTTCTTGCGGCAGATAAGTATAGCAAAAGCTAGCATAGCATAAGCAATAAGACGCAACTGGTGTTAAAGTGCCAATATTTTACACTGAACAGGGATTTCTCTAAGAACATATCTATTATAAAACCAGTTGGAACTTCATTTTGTTTTTTTCTGCAATATTCTCGAGAAGTGGAACATTTTGTGTCTGCTTTTATGGAAACATTTAAGTATTTATAAAAACCAAGATACCAAAATCTGTCATCCATTTTTTTAGTATAATAGATTTTATGACAGTTAATGTTTCTACAACAAAAGAGATTTTGATTAAATTTTGAATGAATGTCTTTACTAGTTGGAGATGCAGAACGGTAAATAAACAAAGTTTGTGTTAAAGTGAAATGACGTAGCATTCCAATTTTCTATTCTGCATTTCTGCGTTGAGAAGTATCAATGCAATTAATATAAATATTGTACAATTTTAAAACAGGGGTATCAGTGTTTACAAATAATCATACAAGTAATGTTTTATAATTTTATTGGCAATTAAAACATTATTAGTATAAACAGTTATATATATACAACAAAAGAATATAAAATTAATTTTTTTTCACCGAACAAATTTACATTTAAATATGGAGTTTATAAAATGTACCATTTCGGACACAAACAGGGTAAATAGATTAGGGACAAATCCTTTATTTTTAAGTTATAAATAGATGAACACATTAAAGATATATTGCAAACTGATAGCATTCCATGCAGATATTAATAATAAATAAGACTAGAAACCATGTATACAAATACATCCACACCAACAATTCAGACAATAATTTATGAGATAAGATATTCACAGGACAGGCAAATACTTACACATGCAAAATTCAATAAGAGCATGTCACATTTACATACAAGCACATAATTTAAACACATTAACATGCAAACAAATCATCAACAATAACCATTTTACATGCAAACATATCACAGCATTGAACATTTACCCAGTAGTTCATTGAACAAAAAAGAATATGCATACAAACATATCACAGCACTGGACATTTACCCAGTAGTTCATTTTGCCAAAACACAATACATACAAATATCTCAGTGCACGAAACATTTACCCAGTAGTTCATAAAACCAGAACCCATTTACATACAAACATATCAGTGCACCAAACATCCACCTGGTAATTTATTAAATCAAAACACATTTACATACAGAACAGAATTTTATTCAATAGAACTTGAACATAATACATGTCATTGTTAGTTACATATGTGTCACTGAACCTTGAATGAATGCATGAATGGGGTTTTACGGCGTACCAACACATTATAGGTTATTCAACGCCAACAGGAAGGAAGATTCCAGGTTCACTCTACATGTACAAAAACAACAAATTAACATACAGATTTAAACAAAAATACACCAACAAATGAAAATGCAGAATGAACCTAGAACCTTGATACCTGCAGAGTTCTAGCAAATTCTATCGTATTACTCAAATTGTCGCTTCTTACGAAATGCATGAGCCACAGTGGTCCTATTCTTGCCATCACTCATATGGCTCCCTGAAACCACACAGGGGTTGATAATTTAACCACAATAGTGAACATGACAAAAAAATGATAAAATGAACATGACACCCATTCGGAGGATTCCTACCCCTCTGCAGAGATCGGCAGTGATTCTATTCTTAGCCTGAACTACATGTACATGGGCTATCACTGAACCAAACATGTACCAAGTAATTCATTAAAGCAGAACACATTCACATACAAATATACATTGTGAACCAAACATTCACCCAGTAATTCATTAAAGCGGAACATATTTACATGCAAATACACAATCATTGTGTACCAAACATTCACTCCGTAATTCATTAAAGCGGAACACATTTACATGCAAATATAAATTGTGCACTAAACATTCACCCAGTAATTCATTAACGCGGAACACATTTACATGCAAACATACATTGTGCACCAAACATTCACCCAGTAATTCATTAAAGCGGAACATATTTACATGCAAATATACATTGTGAACCAAACATTCACCCAGTAATTCATTAAAGCAGATCACATTTACATGCAAATATACATTGTGCACCAAACATTCACCCAGTAATTCATTAAAGCAGAACACATTTACATGCAAATATACATTGTGAACCAAACTTTTACCAAGTAATTCATTAAAGTTGAACACATTTACATGCAAATATACATTGTGCACCAAACATTCACCAAGTTATTCATTAAAGCGGAACACATTTACATGCAAAAAAACATTGTGCACCAAATATTCACCCAGTAATTCATTAAAGCAGAACACATTTACATGCAAATATACATTGTGCACCAAACATTCATACGGTAATTCATTAAAGCAGAACACATTTAAATACAAAAAACATTGTGCACCAAACATTCACATGGTAATTCATTAAAGCAGAACACATTTACATGCAAATATACATTGTGCACCAAACATTCACCTAGTAATTCCTTAAAGCAGAGCACATTTACATGCAAATATACATTGTTCACCAAACATTCACCCGGTAATTCACTAAAGCAGAACATATTTACATGCAAATATACATTGTGCACCAAACATTCACCCAGTAATTCATTAAAGCAGAACACATTTACATACATATATACATTGTGAACCAAACATTCACCCAGTAATTCATGAAAGCAGAACACATTTACATGCAAATATACATTGCGAACCAAACATTCATTAAAGCATAACACATTTACATACAAATATATCAGTGCACCAAATATTCACTGAGTAATTCATTAAAGCAGAAAACATTTACATACATATGTGTCACTGAATCAAATGTATACCCAGTAATTCATTTAAGCAGAACACATTTACATACAAAATTTAATATACATTGTATGCCAAACATTCACCCAGTAATTCATTAAAGCAGAACACATTTACATACATATGTGTCACTGAATCAAATGTGTACCCAGTAATTCATTAAAACAGAACACATTTACATACAAATACACATTGTGCACCAAACATTTACCCAGTAATTCATTAAAGCAACACATATTTACATACATGTGTCAATGAACCAAATGTGTACCCTGTAATTCATTAAAACAGAACACTTTTACATACATATATATACATTGTGCACCAAACATTCACCCGGTAATTCATTAAACCGAAATATATTCACATCCAAACATATCACTGCACTGAACAATTGAATTAAATAATAACATTAAATAAACACAGATTTAATTGGTAATCAAACTCAAAACACATTTACATACAAATATATTTGTAGCCAGTAGTTTACTTAGAATAATTAAAAACATAAAACATCAGACTTTTTAGCAATTAAAACTGCCTACCATCTTCTCACTTATGTAAGTGTTGCATTTTCCTCCATGTTTCTCATAGTCAGAAACACCAAAATAAATAAAATGCTGAACAACTTTGTGAAGGACCTAGACCTTGTGCTAAAAACAGAATGTATATTGACTTAAATATTGACATAAATAGATTTTTTGGATCATCAATCAATACCATATTAAACGATAGGTAATATGTATAAAAAAGCTCAGGTACGTAGCATCATGAAACAGCTTGTCTCAGCGAGGCAATTTCTAGGTGAAAATTATCTGAATTTTATAAACCACTGTCAGATTTTTTTTTAGCTCTAACAACCGATCTATTGAACAGATTTTCCAGTGTCTTGCGAGTTTGAGCCAATAAAGTTTTATTGTATATCACTGGGGCAACTATTATCCAGGGTCTTGCAAGTTTGAGCCAATAAAGTTTTATTATATATCATTGGTGCAACTATTTTCGAGGGTCTTGCGAGTTTGAGCCAATAAAGTTTTATTGTATATCACTGGTGCAACTATTTTCCAGGGTCTTGCGAGTTTGAGCCAATAAAGTTTTATTGTATATCACTGGTGCAACTATTATCCAGGGTCTTGCAAGTTTGAGCCAATAAAGTTTTATTATATATCATTGGTGCAACTATTTTCGAGGGTCTTGCGAGTTTGAGCCAATAAAGTTTTATTGTATATCACTGGGGTAACTATTATCCAGGGTCTTGCGAGTTTGAGCCAATAAAGTTTTATTATATATCACTGGTGCAACTATTTTCCAGGGTCTTGCGAGTTTGAGCCAATAAAGTTTTATTGTTAATCACTGGGGCAACTATTATCCAGGGTCTTGCGAGTTTGGGCCAATAAAGTTTTATTATATATCACTGGTGCAACTATTTTCCAGGGTCTTGCGAGTTTGGGCCAATAAAGTTTTATTATATATCACTGGTGCAACTATTTTCCAGGGTCTTGCGAGTTTGAACCAATAAAGTTTTATTGTTAATCACTGGGGCAACTATTTTCCAGGGTCTTGCGAGTTTGGGCCAATAAAGTTTTATTATATATCATTGGTGCAACTATTTTCCAGGGTCTTGCGAGTTTGGGCCAATAAAGTTTTATTGTATATCACTGGGGCAACTATTATCCAGGGTCTTGCGAGTTTGAGCCAATAAAGTTTTATTGTATATCACTGGGGTAACTATTTTCCAGGGTCTTGCGAGTTTGGGCCAATAAAGTTTTATTATATATCACTGGTGCAACTATTATCCAGGGTCTTACGAGTTTGAGCCAATAAAGTTTTATTGTATATCACTGGTGCAACTATTTTCCAGGGTCTTGCGAGTTTGGGCCAATAAAGTTTTATTGTATATCACTGGTGCAACTATTATCCAGGGTCTTGCAAGTTTGAGCCAATAAAGTTTTATTATATATCACTGGTGCAACTATTTTCGAGGGTCTTGCGAGTTTGGGCCAATAAAGTTTTATTGTATATCACTGGTGCAACTATTATCCAGGGTCTTGCAAGTTTGAGCCAATAAAGTTTTATTATATATCATTGGGGCAACTATTATCCAGGGTCTTGCAAGTTTGGGCCAATAAAGTTTTATTGTTAATCACTGGTGCAACTATTTTCCAGGGTCTTGCGAGTTTGAGCCAATAAAGTTTTATTGTATATCACTGGGGTAACTATTATCCAGGGTCTTGCGAGTTTGAGCCAATAAAGTTTTATTGTTAATCACTGGTGCAACTATTTTCCAGGGTCTTGCGAGTTTGGGCCAATAAAGTTTTATTATATATCACTGGTGCAACTATTATCCAGGGTCTTACGAGTTTGAGCCAATAAAGTTTTATTGTATATCACTGGTGCAACTATTATCCAGGGTCTTACGAGTTTGAGCCAATAAAGTTTTATTGTATATCACTGGGGTAACTATTATCCAGGGTCTTGCGAGTTTGAGCCAATAAAGTTTTATTGTATATCACTGGTGCAACTATTATCCAGGGTCTTACGAGTTTGAGCCAATAAAGTTTTATTGTATATCACTGGGGTAACTATTTTCCAGGGTCTTGCGAGTTTGAGCCAATAAAGCTTTATTGTATATCACTGGTGCAACTATTATCCAGGGTCTTACGAGTTTGAGCCAATAAAGTTTTATTGTATATCACTGGGGTAACTATTATCCAGGGTCTTGCGAGTTTGAGCCAATAAAGTTTTATTGTTAATCACTGGTGCAACTATTTTCCAGGGTCTTGCGAGTTTGGGCCAATAAAGTTTTATTATATATCACTGGTGCAACTATTTTCCAGGGTCTTGCGAGTTTGAGCCAATAAAGTTTTATTATATATCACTGGTGCAACTATTATCCAGGGTCTTGCAAGTTTGAGCCAATAAAGTTTTATTGTATATCACTGGTGCAACTATTATCCAGGGTCTTGCAAGTTTGAGCCAATAAAGTTTTATTGTATATCACTGGGGTAACTATTTTCCAGGGTCTTGCGAGTTTGAGCCAATAAAGTTTTATTGTATATCACTGGTGCAACTATTATCCAGGGTCTTACGAGTTTGAGCCAATAAAGTTTTATTGTATATCACTGGGGTAACTATTATCCAGGGTCTTGCGAGTTTGAGCCAATAAAGTTTTATTGTTAATCACTGGTGCAACTATTTTCCAGGGTCTTGCGAGTTTGGGCCAATAAAGTTTTATTATATATCACTGGTGCAACTATTATCCAGGGTCTTGCGAGTTTGAGCCAATAAAGTTTTATTGTATATCACTGGGGTAACTATTTTCCAGGGTCTTGCGAGTTTGAGCCAATAAAGTTTTATTGTATATCACTGGTGCAACTATTATCCAGGGTCTTACGAGTTTGAGCCAATAAAGTTTTATTGTATATCACTGGTGCAACTATTATCCAGGGTCTTGCGAGTTTGAGCCAATAAAGTTTTATTATATATCACTGGGGTAACTATTATCCAGGGTCTTGCGAGTTTGAGCCAATAAAGTTTTATTGTATATCACTGGTGCAACTATTATCCAGGGTCTTACGAGTTTGAGCCAATAAAGTTTTATTGTATATCACTGGGGTAACTATTTTCCAGGGTCTTGCGAGTTTGAGCCAATAAAGTTTTATTGTATATCACTGGTGCAACTATTATCCAGGGTCTTACGAGTTTGAGCCAATAAAGTTTTATTGTATATCACTGGGGTAACTATTATCCAGGGTCTTGCGAGTTTGAGCCAATAAAGTTTTATTGTTAATCACTGGTGCAACTATTTTCCAGGGTCTTGCGAGTTTGGGCCAATAAAGTTTTATTATATATCACTGGTGCAACTATTATCCAGGGTCTTGCGAGTTTGAGCCAATAAAGTTTTATTGTATATCACTGGGGTAACTATTTTCCAGGGTCTTGCGAGTTTGGGCCAATAAAGTTTTATTATATATCACTGGTGCAACTATTATCCAGGGTCTTACGAGTTTGAGCCAATAAAGTTTTATTGTATATCACTGGGGTAACTATTTTCCAGGGTCTTGCGAGTTTGGGCCAATAAAGTTTTATTATATATCACTGGTGCAACTATTATCCAGGGTCTTACGAGTTTGAGCCAATAAAGTTTTATTGTATATCACTGGGGTAACTATTTTCGAGGGTCTTGCGAGTTTGAGCCAATAAAGTTTTATTGTATATCACTGGTGCAACTATTATCCAGGGTCTTACGAGTTTGAACCAATAAAGTTTTATTGTATATCACTGGGGTAACTATTTTCCAGGGTCTTGCAAGTTTGAGCCAATAAAGTTTTATTATATATCATTGGGGCAACTATTATCCAGGGTCTTGCGAGTTTGAGCCAATAAAGTTTTATTGTATATCACTGGGGCAACTATTATCCAGGATCTTGCAAGTTTGAGCCAATAAAGTTTTATTATATATCATTGGGGCAACTATTATCCAGGGTCTTGCGAGTTTGGGCCAATAAAGTTTTATTATATATCACTGGTGCAACTATTATCCAGGGTCTTACGAGTTTGAACCAATAAAGTTTTATTGTATATCACTGGTGCAACTATTTTCCAGGGTCTTGCGAGTTTGAGCCAATAAAGTTTTATTGTATATCACTGGGGCAACTATTATCCAGGGTCTTGCAAGTTTGAGCCAATAAAGTTTTATTATATATCATTGGTGCAACTATTTTCGAGGGTCTTGCGAGTTTGAGCCAATAAAGTTTTATTGTATATCACTGGTGCAACTATTTTCCAGGGTCTTGCGAGTTTGGGCCAATAAAGTTTTATTGTTAATCACTGGGGCAACTATTTTCGAGGGTCTTGCGAGTTTGAGCCAATAAAGTTTTATTGTATATCACTGGGGCAACTATTATCCAGGGTCTTGCAAGTTTGAGCCAATAAAGTTTTATTATATATCATTGGTGCAACTATTTTCGAGGGTCTTGCGAGTTTGAGCCAATAAAGTTTTATTGTATATCACTGGTGCAACTATTTTCCAGGGTCTTGCGAGTTTGGGCCAATAAAGTTTTATTGTTAATCACTGGGGCAACTATTTTCGAGGGTCTTGCGAGTTTGAGCCAATAAAGTTTTATTGTATATCACTGGGGCAACTATTATCCAGGGTCTTGCGAGTTTGAGCCAATGAAGTTTTATTATATATCACTGGTGCAACTATTTTCCAGGGTCTTGCGAGTTTGGGCCAATAAAGTTTTATTATATATCACTGGTGCAACTATTATCCAGGGTCTTACGAGTTTGAGCCAATAAAGTTTTATTGTATATCACTGGGGTAACTATTTTCCAGGGTCTTGCGAGTTTGGGCCAATAAAGTTTTATTATATATCACTGGTGCAACTATTATCCAGGGTCTTACGAGTTTGAACCAATAAAGTTTTATTGTATATCACTGGGGTAACTATTTTCCAGGGTCTTGCGAGTTTGGGCCAATAAAGTTTTATTATATATCACTGGTGCAACTATTATCCAGGGTCTTACGAGTTTGAACCAATAAAGTTTTATTGTATATCACTGGGGCAACTATTATCCAGGGTCTTGCGAGTTTGAGCCAATGAAGTTTTATTATATATCACTGGTGCAACTATTTTCCAGGGTCTTGCGAGTTTGGGCCAATAAAGTTTTATTATATATCACTGGTGCAACTATTATCCAGGGTCTTACGAGTTTGAGCCAATAAAGTTTTATTGTATATCACTGGGGTAACTATTTTCCAGGGTCTTGCGAGTTTGGGCCAATAAAGTTTTATTATATATCACTGGTGCAACTATTATCCAGGGTCTTACGAGTTTGAACCAATAAAGTTTTATTGTATATCACTGGGGTAACTATTTTCCAGGGTCTTGCGAGTTTGGGCCAATAAAGTTTTATTATATATCACTGGTGCAACTATTATCCAGGGTCTTACGAGTTTGAACCAATAAAGTTTTATTGTATATCACTGGTGCAACTATTTTCCAGGGTCTTGCGAGTTTGGGCCAATAAAGTTTTATTATATATCACTGGTGCAACTATTATCCAGGGTCTTACGAGTTTGAGCCAATAAAGTTTTATTGTTAATCACTGGGGTAACTATTTTCCAGGGTCTTGCAAGTTTGAGCCAATAAAGTTTTATTATATATCACTGGTGCAACTATTTTCGAGGGTCTTGCGAGTTTGAGCCAATAAAGTTTTATTGTATATCACTGGTGCAACTATTTTCCAGGGTCTTGCGAGTTTGAGCCAATAAAGTTTTATTGTATATCATTGGTGCAACTATTTTCCAGGGTCTTGCGAGTTTGAGCCAATAAAGTTTTATTGTATATCATTGGTGCAACTATTTTCGAGGGTCTTGCGAGTTTGAGCCAATAAAGTTTTATTGTATATCACTGTTGCAACTATTTTCCAGGGTCTTGCGAGTTTGAGCCAATAAAGTTTTATTGTATATCACTGGGGCAACTATTATCCAGGGTCTTGCGAGTTTGAGCCAATAAAGTTTTATTGTATATCATTGGTGCAACTATTTTCGAGGGTCTTGCGAGTTTGAGCCAATGAAGTTTTATTATATATCATTGGTGCAACTATTTTCCAGGGTCTTGCGAGTTTGAGCCAATAAAGTTTTATTGTATATCATTGGTGCAACTATTTTCGAGGGTCTTGCGAGTTTGAGCCAATGAAGTTTTATTATATATCATTGGTGCAACTATTTTCCAGGGTCTTGCGAGTTTGAGCCAATAAAGTTTTATTATATATCACTGGTGCAACTATTATCCAAGGTCTTGAGAGTTTGAGCCAATAAAGTTTTATTATATATCACTGGGGCAACTATTATCCAGGGTCTTGAGAGTTTGAGCCAATAAAGTTTTATTATATATCACTGGTGCAACTATTATCCAGGGTCTTGCGAGTTTGAGCCAATAAAGTTTTATTGTTAATCACTGGTGCAACTATTATCCAGGGTCTTGCGAGTTTGAGCCAATAAAGTTTTATTGTATATCACTGGGGCAACTATTATCCAGGGTCTTGCGAGTTTGAGCCAATAAAGTTTTATTATATATCACTGGTGCAACTATTATCCAGGGTCTTGCGAGTTTGAGCCAATAAAGTTTTATTATATATCACTGGTGCAACTATTTTCCAGGGTCAGGCGAGTTTGAGCCAATAAAGTTTTATTGTTAATCACTGGTGCAACTATTTTCCAGGGTCAGGCGAGTTTGAGCCAATAAAGTTTTATTGTTAATCACTGGTGCAACTATTTTCCAGGGACTTGCAAGTTTGAGCCAATAAAGTTTTATTATATATCACTGGTGCAACTATTTTCCAGGGTCTTGCGAGTTTGAGCCAATAAAGTTTTATTATATATCACTGGTGCAACTATTTTCCAGGGTCTTGCGAGTTTGAGCCAATAAAGTTTTATTGTATATCACTGGGGCAACTATTATCCAGGGTCTTGCAAGTTTGAGCCAATAAAGTTTTATTATATATCACTGGGGCAACTATTTTACAGGGTCTTGCGAGTTTGAGCCAATAAAGTTTTATTATATATCACTGGTGCAACTATTTTCCAGGGTCTTGCGAGTTTGAGCCAATAAAGTTTTATTGTATATCACTGGGGCAACTATTATCCAGGGTCTTGCGAGTTTGAGCCAATGAAGTTTTATTATATATCATTGGGGCAACTATTATCCAGGGTCTTGCGAGTTTGAGCCAATGAAGTTTTATTATATATCACTGGGGCAACTATTATCCAGGGTCTTGCAAGTTTGAGCCAATAAAGTTTTATTGTATATCACTGGGGTAACTATTATCCAGGGTCTTGCAAGTTTGAGCCAATAAAGTTTTATTATATATCACTGGGGCAACTATTTTCCAGGGTCTTGCAAGTTTGAGCCAATAAAGTTTTATTATATATCACTGGTGCAACTATTTTCCAGGGTCTTGCGAGTTTGAGCCAATAAAGTTTTATTGTTAATCACTGGGGCAACTATTATCCAGGGTCTTGCGAGTTTGAGCCAATGAAGTTTTATTATATATCACTGGTGCAACTATTTTCCAGGGTCTTGCGAGTTTGAGCCAATAAAGTTTTATTATATATCATTGGGGCAACTATTATCCAGGGTCTTGCAAGTTTGAGCCAATAAAGTTTTATTATATATCACTGGTGCAACTATTTTCCAGGGTCTTGCGAGTTTGAGCCAATAAAGTTTTATTGTATATCACTGGGGCAACTATTATCCAGGGTCTTGCGAGTTTGAGCCAATGAAGTTTTATTATATATCACTGGGGCAACTATTATCCAGGGTCTTGCAAGTTTGAGCCAATGAAGTTTTATTATATATCATTGGGGCAACTATTATCCAGGGTCTTGCGAGTTTGAGCCAATGAAGTTTTATTGTATATCACTGGTGCAACTATTTTCCAGGGTCAGGCAAGTTTGGGCCAATAAAGTTTTATTATATATCACTGGGGCAACTATTATCCAGGGTCTTGCGAGTTTGAGCCAATAAAGTTTTATTGTTAATCACTGGGGCAACTATTATCCAGGGTCTTGCGAGTTTGAGCCAATAAAGTTTTATTGTATATCACTGGGGCAACTATTATCCAGGGTCTTGCAAGTTTGAGCCAATAAAGTTTTATTGTATATCACTGGGGCAACTATTATCCAGGGTCTTGCGAGTTTGAGCCAATAAAGTTTTATTATATATCACTGGTGCAACTATTTTCCAGGGTCTTGCGAGTTTGAGCCAATGAAGTTTTATTATATATCATTGGGGCAACTATTATCCAGGGTCTTGCGAGTTTGAGCCAATAAAGTTTTATTGTTAATCACTGGGGCAACTATTATCCAGGGTCTTGCGAGTTTGAGCCAATAAAGTTTTATTGTATATCACTGGGGCAACTATTATCCAGGGTCTTGCAAGTTTGAGCCAATAAAGTTTTATTGTATATCACTGGGGCAACTATTATCCAGGGTCTTGCAAGTTTGAGCCAATAAAGTTTTATTATATATCACTGGTGCAACTATTTTCCAGGGTCTTGCGAGTTTGAGCCAATAAAGTTTTATTGTATATCACTGGGGCAACTATTATCCAGGGTCTTGCAAGTTTGAGCCAATAAAGTTTTATTGTATATCACTGGGGCAACTATTATCCAGGGTCTTGCGAGTTTGAGCCAATAAAGTTTTATTGTATATCACTGGGGCAACTATTATCCAGGGTCTTGCAAGTTTGAGCCAATAAAGTTTTATTGTATATCACTGGGGCAACTATTATCCAGGGTCTTGCGAGTTTGAGCCAATAAAGTTTTATTGTATATCACTGGTGCAACTATTTTCCTGGGTCTTGCGAGTTTGAGCCAATAAAGTTTTATTGTTAATCACTGGGGCAACTATTTTCCTGGGTCTTGCGAGTTTGAGCCAATAAAGTTTTATTATATATCACTGGGGCAACTATTATCCAGGGTCTTGCAAGTTTGAGCCAATAAAGTTTTATTGTATATCACTGGGGCAACTATTATCCAGGGTCTTGCGAGTTTGAGCCAATAAAGTTTTATTGTATATCACTGGGGCAACTATTATCCAGGGTCTTGCAAGTTTGAGCCAATAAAGTTTTATTGTATATCACTGGGGCAACTATTATCCAGGGTCTTGCGAGTTTGAGCCAATAAAGTTTTATTGTATATCACTGGTGCAACTATTTTCCTGGGTCTTGCGAGTTTGAGCCAATAAAGTTTTATTGTTAATCACTGGGGCAACTATTTTCCTGGGTCTTGCGAGTTTGAGCCAATAAAGTTTTATTATATATCACTGGGGCAACTATTATCCAGGGTCTTGCGAGTTTGAGCCAATGAAGTTTTATTATATATCACTGGTGCAACTATTTTTACAATAAATTATTAAAGAGGCCTCATCTATATCGTCAATATTTTTTCTATCTTAGCAGTAAAACTGTACATTTATATCAAACATCATGTATGAATAATCTGTTCAGTAACTTATATCGTTTTTTTTCTACAGTGTAAAATTCTATAATTTTGTTGATCAAATATTAAATTGCAGCCTGCGATAAAGTCACTCATTGGCCTGTATAGTGTTATAGTGCTGAAACATTGATAAATATGCCGTCTGTGTGTAAACAAGTTTTTTAAAAATTAGATAAACAACAAGGACGGAATCAACCATTATCTTCGAACGAGACCTCCGCTTTGTGATTCAATAAACTTTCCAGCATTTACTGAACAGAAAGTTAAAGGTGATGCATCTTTAAACAAAAACATTTTTATATGAAAAGAAATTTTCACATTAGTTTAATAAACTAGAACACATTTACAAAATATATGAATCAACTATTTTCATAAATAAAAATTACAAATTTATTGTCATCAGATTCTGTGACCTTGACATTTCATCAAATATTCCCAAAAGAAGATTTTTTTTTCATACAGTAGTTGAGATTTCAATTCAGTTTTTGGTATTGTGCTTTTGGATTTACAGTGAGATAATGTAATTGCTATAAAAGAAGCATTTGCAATTACATTCCCACCCTCTGACCTGTCACAAGTGTGATAAAACAAGAGAATTCCATGGAATTTCAATGTCTCGCCAATACACCTTCATCACCAAGTGAGAACATGAAGAAATCTGGGAGATGATTACTGGGACCCGATTTAAACAACAGAGAACAAAATTTGGTGACTCTTGGGCAATCAGTTTAAACAAAACGGGGCTTTACGCATAAATCTAACATTTTTGTAGACCAAGCTAACTATTTCTAAGAAATATGCAGAAAGTTTTGGAAAGTACCATCCATAACACAAATATGGACCAAGTTTAGTGGGTCTGGGCCAAACAACTGAAGTACAAAGCTATTTATCAAATTTGGTGACACTAGGCCATAGTTTTTAAGAAACAGAGTTTAATGCAAATGTAAATATTGTGTAGAATTAAAGTCGTTCACCTGATGAGGTCAAAGTCAAAATGCTGCTTGATCTTGGTGAAACTACCTATTTCACAACTTCAGACCAAATTTGGTGACTGTAGTTCTAACAACCGTTTGAGAAACAGAGTTATATGCAAAAACTTAACATTAAATTGTTGTTACCGCTGCTGCTGTCAGCAAGTAACACTTACAATTATTTTGGGTTTTCTTTCAAAAAGTCAATAAAATTCTTGTTAAATATTTACAAGTTTCGAGCACTGAATGCCCAGATTTACAAACTGTGCCAAGATTTATATAATAATTAAAGTCAATGTGACAGCCAACAATTATATAATATTCCTCTATTATGAAACATGTATTTTAATATTTCTGTAAAGTTTGCAAACCCCAAGTTTGAAATAATATTAGAACCTGAGTTTACTATGATAGCTGCACTTAGTATTTGATGTCAGGAAGTTATAATATTAAAAAAATATTGTTCCAGGGGAGTAGACAAGAATTTGATATTGGTGCGGCTAAATATTTCATAAAACTTGTAATTTTGCAGATTTTAAAACAAGCAACACCAACAAATCAGCAATGACAAATTCCATCATCGTCTAAATGCAAGACAAATATAAAACAAGATACAAAATGAATATTATATAGATAGATAGAGACTGGCAAATAAGCAATGCTGTTCTTAGCTTGCATCTTGGTCTGAGTGTTGAAATTATCCTTTAAGGCTTTATTTAAGCTAAGCTATAAATTGTCTTAAGTAAATTAAATATTTCACAACTAACATTATACAACTATGAATAAATGAATGAATTGGGATTTTATGGCATACCAACATATAAAAGTTTATTTGATGCCAACAAGAGGCAAGATTCATTGCAAACTCTACATTTACAAAAACATACATTTTGAGATTGAAATAAAAACACATCAACAAATACACAGAATTAACCTAGAGCTTTGAGTTTGCAATAGAAAACAGTAAAACAGAGATATTACCATCAAAACATGCCACTTTATAGTCTTTATAACATTTGTGAGACACGAGACATCCTGTCCAGCAGGTGAGGGAATCTCATCCATTCCTCCTCAGCTCTAATCATAAGCTGACCTCATTAGTTTGACTAAAAGTATAGGTCTATTTTAACTGTTTACTAAACATAATCATTTTTTAATGGAGTTTAACATCATTTTCAACACATTTCAGGTTATATTTATGGCATTTCCAGTATTTTTATAAGTAAAACTGCCGTCTTTCTTGAAGAAACTGGCAAATTTTCTCATGTCAATTATGTTATAACTCTCATAAAATGTCTATTTTACTGTGTCAAATGGTGACATATTTTCGTAGACGAGAAAATACAAGTAAAAAAACAACTATGAGCTGCATAAGGGTCAATTAAAGCCTCTGGCTGAGATAAATGCAAAGAATTTTGCCGAGTCCCATTTTGTGCAAGTGTCTTTAACCTAGGGTGAGATTTCTTTATTCTCAATGCAACATTGTTATAGATTTATTTTAACCCTCGGGTTGGATTTCTTTATTCACAATGCAACATCGTTATAGATTCACTTTAACCTTTGGGTGGGACTTCTTCATTCACAATGCAACATCGTTATAGATTCACTTTAAACCTTGGGTTGAATTTCTTCATTCACAATGCAACATTGTTATAGATTCACTTTAAACCTTGGGTTGAATTTCTTTATTCACAATGCAACATTGTTATAGATTCACTTTAAACCTCGGGTGGAATTTCTTTATTCAAAATGCAACATCGTTATAGATTCACTTTAAACCTTGGATGGAATTTCTTTATTCACAATGCAACATTGTTATAGATTCACTTTAAACCTCGGGTGGAATTTCCTCATTCACAATGCAACATCGTTATAGATTCACTTTAACCCTCGGGTGGCATTTCCATATTCACAATGCAACATCATTATAGATTCACTTTAACACCCAGGTGGAATTTACTCATTCACAATGCAACATTGTTATAGATTCACTTTAACCCTCAAGTTGGATTTACTCATTCACAATGCAACATTGTTATAGATTCACTTTAACCCTCAAGTTGGATTTACTCATTCACAATGCAACATTGTTATAGATTCACTTTAACCCTCAAGTTGGATTTACTCATTCACAATGCAACATTGTTATAGATTCACTTTAACCCTCAAGTTGGATTTACTCATTCACAATGCAACATTGTTATAGACTGACTTTAACCCTCAGGTGGGATTTCCATATTCACAATGAAACGTCGTTATCTCACTAGGTAGTAAACCAGCAAATAGGAAATGAGGAATATGGTATGCAGTATTGTTGTGGATTAGAAAAAAGAACCCGCAGATAAAGATATGTTAAAAACAAGGCTTTGCCCTCCTTTTTCCTTTTAGGTTTACTTCAGTTTCTTTTTCAACACTGTACAAAGTATGAAATTTTATGGTCTCGAGCAGATATACAAGTAAGTAAACTCTAAATCATTGACTAACCATTGCAGAGTGAGTTTTAATATTTACGTCTATATATATGCAGTTATCCTTGCAAAACATATCGCTGAGAATCATGTCGGTCAACATAAACCGCAGTCGACCTCTCTGAGAATTTGATGTCACTCCTTCTGTTCGACATCTCGGCACGTTGGTACAATGAATGTCCTCAGAATAGCCATCTGTGCCAGAATCCTGTGTCAAAACAGTTGCTTCACATGTTGCGTTGAAAGGAAAGCAGAGGTCGTCATCAAACTTGCCTTTCTCTAATGTGACGAACAGTGAGACGTACGTTTCATTCTTTTCAATATGACCTAAGAATTCTAGCGAGACATGAAGTTTATAGCCAGGGCAACCTGTATAAAATGAAGTACTGCGGTATTTTTCTTGGCCTGCTACACGCGTGATCTTCCAGTGTAGTCTGCCATTATAATTTGTCATTTGCAATTCTGTCATTTCCTTGAACTTGTTGTCAAATTGAATAAACTTGTGATCTAGCATCCTGTAATACATACAAAGTAACAACTATATATATATTCTTTTGTTTTTGATTTCCCTCCATAAAATATTATAATTTAAAGGTTGGTTTCTGCTCAACAATTCAGTATCAGTTTATTTTATATATTTGTTAATTTCCACATTGTTTATCTAAAATAATAGTAGTACAATAAAATAAATACATGTATTGGTGCTTTTGATACTTTAAAGGGACACACGACAATGTTAAAATCAATTTTTAATCGTGTTCATGTATAAAAATCAATCTTTACGCCCATGAACATACAACTATATGGGAATAGCACTCTCCAAGTAGAAATGTCTGAAGAAATTGTTGTTGTTTTAATACAATTAGTGGTGTCACGCTAGTATAGAAAATATGAGTAAAGAACTTTAAAACAAGAGGCCCAAGAGGGACTAAGAAGAAGATTTTTGAATTTTTTTATTTTAACCCTTTTTTTACCGATCCTGGCCCCTTATGGAAAGTCAGTTCTCCTTATTGAACTAATTCTTATTTTCTTTGACTAGATGATGCTTCAGAACTTTAAATGAATATAATTCAGGAACCCTATAAACATCATCCCCTTGATTCTTATTTTCATTCAAACCCCTAAACATAGGGATAATCTATGCCAAATATGAACAAATTGACTACCCTTTTGGTACCCTCCTGACCCTTTAAGACAGTGGAACCCAGTATTTTTTTTACAAATTTTCACCTTCTTAATCAAACAATGCTTCTGTAAAAATATAGGCAAAATCAGTCTCTTTTAAAAAAAAAAAAAAATGTTTCTCATAATGACATGTGTTCCCTAATTGAACCCTCAGGACAGGGTCATTTTTAAATCCAGTGACACCATTTGAACAAATCTATTATTGGTTATCATTACAACATAAATAAAAAATCTGTTGGGCGGTTCATGAAAAGAAGATTTTTTTTAAGTTTTAGACTATTTTTAGCAATGTCGCCATTTTGAATTTCAGATTGAAAAAAAAAAAAATCTTCTGTATAGTCTCCTATACAATAGAAACACTATGTGAAGTTTGAGATTAACTGGCATAGTAGTTTTAGGGAAAGTGCTGCTAACGGACAACAGATGAACAACGCACCATCGCATAAGCCCTTCTGACCTTTGGCCAGTAGAGCTAAAAATTAAATTGACATTTTCTTGGATTTTTTTCTTAAGTACCAACAAAAACTGAGGAAATAAGAATATGTGTATATTCTACACTTTTTGTCATTAAAAGACCACAAATAGGTGAATGATGCATTCAATCATTTATAAAGAACTAGAAATTGACATTTTACCACGTGTCCGTTAAAGGGAATATATCATGAATTTTCAAAATATTTAAATTGGCTAAAACATATTTTTCCAATATAACATGCCTATATACTCACTGACCTCGTTTTGTCAAAAGAATATCTATTTAAACATGCCGAAATAATGTATTGAAAGGGATTTTCTTACTTGGATTACACGCCTACTGGTAAGGCTTAATAAATTTCCTACTTAAAATTGCAACATATTATGTGACGCATCAAATGAGTTGCGTGATTTCATTTTGATTTGTTATACAGGTTTACGTAGTAAAAACTGTTTCACCTTAGAAAGAGTCTGAATGGTGATGTAAATGTCTTAAAAGTACTGTAGATTTAAAAGTGTTGTCTATTTTTAGAAAGGGGATTTCTTTCAAGTTTATCACTCCAATTTAAATATCAATGTTGTCACATTGTGGTGGATTTGACAGACCAAACCATTCAGATTTTGTTTGTTTATGATAATGATATGCTTTTTATCCATTTTGAAAAAATATATATATTTTTTTTAAGACATTTAAGCATTTTTTCCTTAAAGGCATTTCAAATCTAAACTGGAATACAATCAAATACAAGTTAAGTATTTTGCAAAATAAGGCAACACATAGTCCTCAAATTATTTCTGTAAATTTATTGAAATGTAAATGAAATATTCAAGAAGAAGTAATTTATTAAAAACATATCTTGAAACCGTACCCTGTCAAATCAAGCATTTTCTGATTGATGGCATTGATCTGTTCTTCTTGAGAGTTTATTTTAGCCTCCATGTATCCTAGATGTATGTGAGCTGCCTCTGTCTCGTGATTTTTCATACTCTGTCTTTTATCCTACAATAATAACAAAGTATTATACGCTTTGAAACCACACCACTTACATAGATTATCTTACTGCTGAAAATGTCATCTGATTTCAAAGACAGTTTATATACATTAAGAGTGCCATCTCCATAGATAGGTGTTTTCCCGCACCAATCACAGAAGGCCTTTGAAAATAGTGCAGGAAGAGTTCAGATGGCTTGTAACGAGCAATCTGAACACTTTCTGCACTGTTTTCCACTCTGTCAGTAAATATAAACATAATTCACCCATTGCTGATACATGGTGAATTAATGCTTTCAATTTGGAAAAGTCCAGGAAAATGCTTATGGAGCAAAGGGTTAAGAGTGCCATCTCCGTCTTCTACTGTCAAAATTTCATGACTCTGATTTGGAATTTTTTTATGCATTTTTCCCTCCAAAAGTGAAAATACACAGGCGTCAATAATGAGTGTATGAACCAAACTGAAAGGTTTTCCATAAGTTTATGATTCCCGATTTTTTTTACTATTTCTCATAATATGTACTCGTTTATTTTCGACCCACCTGGTACTGGCAGCCATATTTTTGGTAGGAGCATGACACGATGACATGTGGACAATCTCCACTATCCATGTCCAGGTGGCGCTGTATATCTTCACGTTGTATACCAGACTGTCCACACAATGTACACTGTACAGGAAACTTGGCACACACCAGAACTTGATGTCTCTGTAGAATGTAACATAAACGTGTGATTTGTTGACAAGTTGTTTTTAGCATCGCTTTAACATTTTTTTTAGTTTTATCACAATGGTGTCTAGTGTCTACATGACACCCTGCCACACTAGAATATCACCCCACCTGGTCACATTATACTGACACCAACCCGGCCAGACCTAGAACTACATGTATCCTCTTGACCCAACCTGGGATCGAACCAACGCCCTTCCACATGGGAGGAGAATGCTCAACCACTAGGTCACTGCTGTGGTCAATTTATTGTTAGAGCTGTTATGTTGTTGCAATTTTCACCACATTATGGCAGAGTGCTGTGTTCGAAATATCTCAAGATTACTTATCTCTCACTGATCAGATGCTTACTTTATTGGTAGAAAGAAACTTCAGTTCGGAAGTAGAATTGAAAATTGCGTGTAATCAGAGGCCCAGATGTGATTTTTGGGTGTTTTACTCTCATTATTTAGCTTAACACCCTTAGGATAAAAACTAGAGGGAAACGGGGAAGGAGTTGTAAATTTACATATTACTTTTACAACTGGAGGTAATTTTACCCCTCCCAATTCTGTTTGTAACAAAGACATTTCTATACTGAAACATGTTTATTCTGAAAAGGTTTACCTGAAATGTAATCAAAGTAACTTATTATGTTTGTAAGCCAAACTATCTTTAATGAAAGCTCTGAATTGTTCAACAAATCTTAAGCTTATACCTATTTACCAACAACTTTGAACATCTTGAAGTAAAAATTACCCTCACAACAACCCCATTAGAGGGGCTCATAATCCCTCTCCCCCCCTCAAAATCTGTAAGCGTTCTTCTCTTACCATTATATCAGCGTAAATAACAGAGATGCCACAGTGGCGACAGTTGACAGGTCTATACTGACAAATCTGATGATGTTCCGCCACATCTCCCCTGTTTAAGTTCTCTGCACAACCGTATTCACACATCACTGGCACAAAACCACAAACGCTCCAATGCTTCTGTAAAGTTAAATAACAAAACTAGTATGCAAGAATTTCATGAAGCACTTAAATCAAACAATGAACTGTTAATATGATAAACAAGACAATCTGCAAAATCAAACATTAGGACATTATAAATCAATTGCTTGATTATCATCCAAACTTTTCTTAAAAAGGGGGAGGGACGGAGGATTTTAATTTTTTATTTCTATTTTTAAAATTTGTGATGATTTTTATAAAAAAAAATATACAAATAAATAGTCTGGGCAGCATGAAAATTAGCCCAGGGGGTGGACCGGGATGGTAATCTAACAATTAATTTATAATGGCCTTACAATTGTACAGCTTTGTCTCAAAATACGAAAAACCTATTGATATGGACTGCTTATCATAGATTGCACAACATACCAGGTATGCCATTTTCCAAGTGAGAGTTGTAAGTGGAAGTAAAAGGTCAGGAAAAGCCCAGAACCAGTGCTCCAGATAAACCTTTTTTTTCAAATGAGTGTTTTACCCCTTAATTTAGCATGCATTGCTTATTTTCAAAATGTTAAGCGTAAAAATGAACATTTTTGTCAAATTCCCACTTAAAACAAACTAATCAACACTGAAATTAAGAATAACCAATGCTTATTTTACCCCTTAATTTAAAATTCAATGCTTTATTCCGAAATTTCAATGCTTATATACCCCCAAATAGTGCTTACGTGGAGCACTACAGAACAGCAGCAAAATTGTGTCTTTTGAAATTTTAATGAAGTTAATGACATAATTTATTAGACAACATTATATTACTGCAGGCCAAACAGTTTTTGAAAAATAGAACTAAACTTTATTTTAAATTTAACTTCTTCAGGCTTTCGCGCATTTTTAAATGATTAAGCCCGGAAATTTGAGAACATCAACGGATATACGTTTACTAGAAATAGATCTAGACTAAACCTTTGACATTATACCACAGGTCAGGTTTAATTCAAAATTAATTTGCAATAATAGTTTAAATACATATTTTTTATGTGTATTCTATTGTTGTACAATATTGCTACTTGTTTGCCATATGTGTGATGCTAGATGCTTGTATAAGAATATTATAAAACAATCAGAAAACCTTATGTTTTATTTGTCTGTTTTATGTTTTTTACCTTCAACAGAATGTAAGTTATTAAACAGCAATCAGTGCACCTAATGTGCGTA